>CAHIKZ030004310.1:1265000-1287500 GCA_903632075.3 Acanthosepion pharaonis | reverse complement strand
CATTTAAGGTTCTTACTAGTTGAGCATATATATATATATATATATATATATATATATATATATATGTGTGTGTGTGTGTGTGTGTGTGTGTGTGTGTGATTTTGCGATTATCGGTGATACTATGTATGGTCCTTGTCTTAAGTCTTTCATTCTGTCCTGAAGAAACCGAAATCAAGAGACGTTCGACGAAACCTTTTTCCACTTTCTCTCATCACACATGCACACATGTGTGAATGGGGGGGAGATATTTTAAAATAAAATTAAATGTAAAATTCTCATCATTCCCTTAGCTTCGTGCGCATGTACGCTCGCATCAACGTAAACACCATTTGCATCCGATGAAATTCTAAAAGTCCAAAACTGGCCCTTTTGATGACCATCGCCGTGATGGAGCACCCGTCCTTCTCATTCGACCTGGCTCCGTGTGATTTTTCCTTTTCTCCAAGCGCAAAGGGGTCATCATAGGGACATGTTTTCAGGACTTGGGTAAATTATTTTATACTAATTCCTTGGATGCCCTTGCAGGAGCTCATAATCCTGCTCTACTCACCCATTATAAAAAAAATACGACCATCTAAATCGCCATGGTCATAGACCCGGTGCCTACATCAAGGACGGGTTTCCCTGTGACAGGAACACAAACATCGAGGGCCCTGATCTTCCGAATGTGTGCTTCCACGTGGAACATGTCCATAGTACTCAGGATAAAGTGTCGGTAATCTTCGATGGTATATCAGAAAGGATTGACAATATTCTCACCGAATTTCTCTTGACCAGCTTTCACATATGTGGTGATTCAATATTCACCATAAAAAATGGTTAGTCCACTCCAACAAAACTGATGTTGAAGGCAGATTAGACTTCTCCATCGCGAAACTTCTCGAAATTCTTCCTGCTTTGAGAAATCCTTAGCAAAATTTTTACCCCCGATTTGCACGTTAAGCCATTCCTTAGTCAGTGTCCAGATTGACTGCAAACCAATGACATCTGATTTATCGATACATAAAAGGGTTTTTCGCTATGCAGGGCAGACTGTGACGGCTTTCGGTGCTATATGACGGACGTTACTCTCCCAGCCTTTTTCAAACATGTTACTCACAAAACTTCCGTCGTAATCTCCGAATGGATCCTTTCTGGAATGGAGTACTCTATACCTTCAAAAGATTCCAGCAAAAACCAGTCAGCCCTGGTTTCTGACTTGAATTCGCAGCACTCATAACTCACCGGAACTACTATTTCAAAATCTATCGAAAGGAGCGTTGTACTCTGGCGATTACTTCTTTCATAACCGTCCTCAATCGCTGTAAGAGAGTTCTGGAAAACGTCAAGTGCAGGTAGGCGTGATCTGTCTAGGCCAAGGTTGAAAAGACACAAATTGTATCTCGTGAATTTGGAAAATCACCAACCAAATTATGAACAAAGGCAAAGAGGCTGAGTTCATAATTATAAATGACCCCGAGGTCATATCCTCCTCGGAAGACAAAGCGAAGCTCTTCGCCTCGATCTTTGCCTCAAACTCAACGTTAGATGACAAAGACCATCCCCTCCCCGACTTCACACGTCTCACTGAAGGCATATCAGTATATATACTCATTTCAGCAAGAGAAGACTCTAGACTTATCAAAAACCTCGACCACAAAAATGCCACTGGACCAAACAAAATTCCAGTGATCGTCCTTAAGGATGTCAATCCAGAAACTGCTGCCCTAATCTCCGAATGAATGCCGCAAAAATTAAACAGCTCTGTTTCATCCCCGAACGTGCATCAGCCATAGCTTAACGGAAACACTACTTCAAAATCTATCGCAAGGAAGGGTGTAGTCTGGCCCTTACTTCTTTTATACCACCCCCCGCAATCGCTGTAAGAGAGTCCCGGAAAACTACGAGCGATATGTTGAGGCCAAGGTTGAAAAGATAGAAATTGTATCTTGTGAATTGTGGAAGATCACTAACTGAATTATGAACAAAGGTACAGAGGCTGGGCCACTATTGTAAATGGCCCCGAGGTTATATGCTCCTCGTTAGATAAGCTCTTCATCTCGATCTTTACCTCAAAGTCAACGTTAGATGACAAAGGCCATCCTCTTCCCAACTTCCCACGTCTCACTCAATCTCAGTAATATACTCATTTCAGTTGGAGAAGTTTTTAGACTTATCAAATGTCTCGACCCCCAAAAAGCTACTGGCACAACCAAATTTACCCTGGTCATCTTTAACAATATCAACCTTGAATTATCCCCGATCCCATCCAACTTATTTAACCGCTACTTGAAGAAGAAAATTTTCCCAACTGT
This sequence comes from Acanthosepion pharaonis, assembly GCA_903632075.3. Taxonomy (NCBI): domain Eukaryota; kingdom Metazoa; phylum Mollusca; class Cephalopoda; order Sepiida; family Sepiidae; genus Acanthosepion; species Acanthosepion pharaonis. Next base: position 1,285,206 of record CAHIKZ030004310.1, on the reverse strand, counting down.
GGAAAATGGCAAATGTATGCCCCGTCTTCGAGAACGCAAGCCACCGATCATCCCCTTTCCAGTATAGACTCATAGGTCTTCTAGTATCATCAGTAAACATTTGAGGTTTTAATCAACCAGAATGTTGTCAAGCACCTATATAGGAATAACTTTTTGTGCGACGAGCAGTATAGATTTCGATCAGTCCGATCCACTGCTGATGTCCTGCTCCTATACACTGACTTAGTGAGGCGCTTAACCACACACACCGCAAGCATTATAGCAGGAGAGATCTCGAAGGCCTTCGGCAAAGTGTGGCACAAAAGTTTGCTACAAAAGCTCTTCACCCATGGAATCACGGGAAGGGTTTTCTCAATCATAAAATCCTTCCTACAGGTTGATCCTTGAAGGTAGTTATTAACGGCCAGTCCTATGTGGCTTCTCTGCCCTACCCTCTTTCTGATTTACATAAATAATCCACCTAAGAATATGCTCCGATAATTTGTAAACATCTATGCTGATATGAGGATATACGGGCGCACCTCTGAATCTCTTGACAATCAGAGATTGATAGCTGACCTCTCTTCTGATTTAACACTAACTTCTCAGTGGGGGAAAATGGCTGGTAACATTCAATGTCTCTAAAACCAAACTGGTTACATCCCATCACGTGCCTTGAGAAGAAATTGGACCTCAAACTCACACCCCACAGCAAGTGGAACTCTTATATACGATCCATCACTAAAGATGCAAGTAAAATAATCGACCCCCTGTACCGTTCCAGTAAGTACCTGACTCCTCATGTTATGATCTACCTTTATAAGAGCAGGATAAGGCCGAAAATGGAGTATTGTTGGCATATTTGTGTGGGAGAGGCCTGCTCCTCTCTTTCCAGTTTTAATGGAGATCAAAAGCGTATCCGAATCTTTTTTTTGGAGAAGAATTATTTTCCACTCTCCAACCTCTCTCCCACGGGCGGGGTGTGGCGATTCTCTCACTGTTCTCTTGCTATTACCATGGAAAGTGCTTCCGCGATGTTTAACCTTCACAGCTACAGTGCCACCAACATTAATTTCGTATTTCATCGGCGAGCAGTAATTTCCACTCAAACATCTTTCCGCGAACCATTGCCCTGTGAAACAGACTCTCAAGAGGATTTTCCCCCGATCACTACAATCTTAACCTGTTCTAGTCTGGAGTTAACCGTTATCTTTCCCACCATTCCATATAAACTAATCTATGACGTAACCATCTACCTCGAGTGGCTTCGGGCCTTGTCCTGGCTGAAACTGACTGTAAAAGAAATGCCCATTTCAACCCATGTGCTATATTCTATTTGATTGAACGTACGGATAAATACTACAAAACTACATATATTTTATATCACAGTTTCATATTATATTTCCATACAGACAAAAATATTTGTATGCATCCGAATGGGCACATGTCACATGTAAAATAATAAAATAATAATTTATTCAGGTATATAGCATAGTATTATTCATATATTTTAAGACGTGTATCTTTCGAATGTATTTGTAAATTATAGTTACTAATATTCATGCCTGATTTTCATTTTTCATACAAAATGATTGCAATTTGAAAAAAGCTCCAGCTCTTCAGGCGTTCAGATATATAAAAATGTTTCGCTAGTATTGTTAATATAAAATGTATTTTTATACTTTTTATAGCGTCTTGTTTTTGTTTGGGGGATTCACTATTGGCTCATATTTTGGACCCTAACAGGTTCTAACACCCCGGGTCAGGGTGGAGCTAGGAACAACAGCAATTAAGAGGTGGGTCCACGCTCCTGAAAAACTCCAGTTTCCCGATCAGAGGACTTGCTGCAGCATGTAGTTCATTATCATACCCCGGAATCAGGCAAAGAAAGAAATAAAGAAAGAAAGATACAGAGAAAGAATGGGAGGGAGATATGATAGAAAGTAAGGATGATAGGAAAGAAAGAAAGAAAGAAAGAAAGAAAGAAAGAAAGAAAGAAAGAAAGAAAGAAATGAAGGAATATAAGAAATAAAGAAAGATATATAGGAAAGAAATGAAAATAAGAAAGAAAGATTAAAGGAAAAACCAAAAGAAAATAAATATCTACTGAAAAAAAGAGAGAACGAAAAGAAAATATAAGACAAAACCAAAATAATAATAATAATATTAATAGAATATAAAGAATAGAAAGTGAGGGGTCTAAGAACTAGATGAAAAAATTAGTAAAATAAAAATATATCAGATCATTGCAAAGGTTTGTGCCTTACTTTAATGTAAATGACTGGAATTTGACTGTTGATTTCATGTGTTTTTTAGATTGATATCTTGAACAGTTTAGTTGCGAGCCAGACTTTATTAAATGTTGACGATTTGTCCACAAATTAATGCCTTAAAGATGGAGAATGAAAAATCGCAATTTCTCCACATTATGCTCAAAGAATTTCGGAACGGATTAAGCGAAATTATTGCGAAAAAAAAACCATTCAGAAGATTTATTTTGATCGTCCTCTAGATCTTCGGACGGTGAAAAAAGTGGTTTGGCAGATTTCAACAAAACCATACTCGGGGCGAAGAAAGACAGTCTGTTTGACATCGTGAAGAATAAACCGAATTTCTATACGTAAGAGATTGCCAAGAGCTTGAAAATCGGCATCTCAACTACCTTTCGCCATATGAAGAGGTTTTTTAAAAGTGACACATTTTCTGACGGAAGCTCTGTCGTATTTCTGCGGTGATTCCTTTGCTGTTATTCCATGAAAAACGAGCCATTCTTGGACAGAATTGTCACATGCGATGAAAAATGGATCGTTTATGATAATGTTCGACACTAACGGAGCTGGAAACAAGTTTATGAATATACAGAAGCCTTGACTTCAGTGGGCTTGTATTCAATGAAGGTGTTGCTGTCACTTTGGTGGAATTGCAAAGGGATAATTGAAGTTGAGCTCCTTACAGCGAGCAAAACAATATCTTGCAAAGAAGTATTACGACCGACTCGCCAATCTCAATGCGGTTATTCAAGGAATAGACCAATTTTGTCAAATTGGAAATATGTCATTTTTAGCCACAACAAAAATCGCATGTTGCTTTCAGTGTTTACCGTATTTTTCTGACTTGACTCTTTCAGATCTTTTATTTGTTCTCGTCTCTGCAATTTAAATTACAAAATATTTGACTCTGAACAGTCAGTCGAAAACTAACCAAAAGCATTCTTCCAACAAAAAACACGACTTTTCTGCGAAAATGCCACAAAGAAGCTTGCAGGACGAAGGGAGACGATAAGAGGCAGTTGATAAAAACAGCGTAGAGTGTGGACTTGATTAATAAATATTTCCGTGAGTATTTAAAATTTTGTTTTTTATTTTCTAATACACTACGGATTTTGCAATGATCTAATATGTCAGTATCTGTTTATATTTCTGAGAGGAGGTATTATGTACACTATTTACATTATTCCGACTATTGTCCTCATCTTTGTCGCCATATTTATTACAATGCTTTGGCCATTGTACGCTACGGCCTTCTTCGGGTGGTTGGAAAGTCGAACTGAACCCTTTATTTCGCTCACTGGGGTAGACTGTTCTAGTTCCACGTACCATGTTTAAGTACTACCCAACAACGTAACAACTAGAAGCATGGAAGCAGCAAAAAAAAAAAAAAAAAAAAAAAAAACTGGGATAGGCGGTTACAAGAGGAGGAGGACAACAACACTCAGAAAACAGTCTGCCTGCCTTATGTGAAGGGGTTATCAGAGAAAATACAAAGGATCTGCGGTCCATATAACATCAGGACAACCTTCAAAAGCTTGACGACACTTTGCAGATATCTCTCCCGAGTAAGACCCCCCATACCATAGAAGAGAACATAACTAAAGACTGTGTGTACGCTATCCCATGCAGCTGCGGAAAGGAATATAAAGGAGGCCGCCTCCTCAAGGTAAGGCTTCAAGAACACCAGAAAGCTGTAACATGAGGGGAAGTAGAAAAATCAGGCGTGGCTGACCACGTATGGAGAGAGAAGGGAGATCAACGCCTTCTGTGGGATCAGGTTGAGATCATAGATAATGAACATCATTGGAAAATTCGTAAATTTAAGGAGTCAGCACATATGCCAGGCCACAAAAATCTCCTGAGCCGACCAAGCATAGAAATAAATACAATATGGGAACCAGTAATAAGGAGTGCCAGAGAAAAGCGATAATAACAATAAAAATTGCAATATGAGCTGTGGTATAAACATGTAATGATAACAGCAAAAATTGCAACATGAGCACTGGTAAAAAAAATAGTTGCTGATAACATTAGGTTTATAATACCCAGAAATTCATACACAGATGTCCTCAAGGATACATTGGACAGTGAATAAAGGCATTGGTTAGATCCAGTGACAGAGTGTGAGTTCAATACTTGGTTAAGGCAGTGGAGAACTTTCAGAGGGAAATTAACTGATAACTGACATCCATTAAACATGGCAAGTGGAACTAGAACAGTCTACCCCAGTGAGCGAAATAAAGGGTTCAGTTCGACATTCCAACCACCTGAGGAAGGCCGGAGCGTACAACGGCCGAAACGCTTGTAATATATATGGCGACCAAGATGAGGATAATCGTCTGAATAATGTAAATAGTGTATCTTATATTTTCTTAATTTGTAATCATCATAAATAAATTAAATAAAGTAGAGATATAAATTGAAAATCACATGAAAGATTTTGACAAGCAACAAGAGAAATTCAAGGTTTCTTGAAGAAACCGGTAAATCACACAATATGAGCACTGGTAAAAAATTTATACACAGAGGCTCTCAAGGACACATGGCACAGTGGATAAAGGGGTTAGTTAGATCCAGTGACAGGGCCCAAAGAATGTGAGTTCAATACCCGGTTAAGGCAGTGGAGAACTTTCAGAGGAAAAATTAACAGGAGATAACTGATAACTGACATCCATTAGACATGGCACGTGGAACTAGAACTAGCACCTCGTATATATTCTTCTTTAAGTGCCGTGTCTTTTCAAGGCATGAGCAATCATGGCTCTTCATAAAAGTCTGGTCTTTGTAGCTCTTAGTAAGTTTTCTCTTTTTGCTATATATCCTAATCCCTATTATGTCAACCATTTACACAAGATAATTATATAGATTATCCGCTGCTTTTCTCTATCTCTCTTATCTTCAATATGTCCAGTGTGTATCAAAATCTCCAAGCTCTCTTTCCTCATTATGTGACCTAGAAATTTCAACATTCTCTTTCTGTTACAAAGTAGAAATGTCCTTTTTGTTTTCATTATCTGTCAAACGCCATCATAACTGTTGTGACCAAGTAAATGGTTAACGAAATAACAAAACAAGTGTTACAGATATACATATATTAAACAGTAAGTAGAACTAGTGAGTGTGTGTCGGGTGACCCAGCTTTCAATCTATTCGACTATTCCCCCAAGGCCTTCTCTCCTACTTATCTTATAGTAGGCAGAAGAGTCCAACATAGACTTTTTATTGGGATGACACCGCAACAATTACTTATATATTCCGTTCATGGTATTCTCAGCATCTTTCAGTAGAACCAAATTTCTGTTATTCACACTATTTACAATTTTCAGACTGTTATCTTCATCTTTATTGCCATATTTCGAGGCGTTTTTTGGCCGTTGTACGCTCCGGCCATCTTCAGATGATAGTTGTTTGAATTTCGAACCGAACCACTTATTTAGTCCACGGGAGTAAATTGTTCTAATTCTACGTGCCATGCCTTCGAATATTTCAGTTTCAATTATTTGCTCTTGATAACTCGACTCTTCTAGTTTGTATTCCCTCTGCTGTAACCAGGTATTGAACTCACATCTCTTTAGGTTAAGTTACTTCGGGATCATCAACCAAGACTTTTATCGACTCGGCCATGTGTAATCGGAGCTAGTGAATTTATAGTACTTATAAAGCCTTTAAAGTTATTCAGCTAGAAAGATAACAGTTGAAATCATTTTGTGTCATTCCCACTGTCTTTTCAACTGAGCAATGGTGAGACTTAAAAGATTGTATTGAAAGCTAAAGATATGAAAGTGAATTTATACATTTTCTTTCTTCTTGAGAAAACAAGCATATTAAATCCCATGTATTTATTAGATTGTTTATTGGAATGTTTGGCAAAACATCGGCTATTTGTCAATCAATTCGAATTTTATAAAATGGTAAATAATAAAGATTTCATTATAGTTGGTTTACATACTTTTGTAATTTAGTAAATGTTTATAAATTTGTGAATGAAAATCATATCAATATTTTTATAAATTGATAGATTATGAATATTGCATAACATTAATTTTTTATTGTATTAGTTTTTAGAATGCTGTGAATATAAAATCATTCTTGTGAGTAAACAATCTAATAAATAAATAGTGTTTAATATTTTTATTGTGAATTTTCAAGAACAAAAAATGTATAAATTCATTTTCGTTATATGTTTAGGTTTTATTACTCTTTTAATCATCGATTTTAAAACAAACATTGCCGAGGAGTGAAGGTAGTTAAAATAACAGTGGTGTCTAGGGAAGAACCATCCTCTTGATACGCCGAAAAAAACGTAAGTTATTCTATTGTAATCAGTTGCACCCTAACTATAAACAATTTTCTTTCACAAATTATTATCAATAACTCGGGGCCTTGTTGATTTTGAATTCCCTAATCTTTTGGGTGACTTCGTCTCTAATATCACTAATCAAAAGACAACATTAAAATCTTGCAACTACTACACTCTCTTGAAGGTTGTCTTATTTCTTGTCGAAAATTAATGCAGTTCGTGCACATATATATGATGACAATACAAACGGCAAAAATACAGTTATTTATACAAAAATATTAATAAATAAAACCAAAATACTGTCTATCATTCACTGTAAAGATGATGAGGCGAATTACAAAAGTAATTAACGACACGTTTCACCGAGAGCGTCGGCTCTTTTTGGTTTCCTCAGGTTTGAATGAAATCAAGATAAAACTGTATTTGAGGAAAAATGCCTTGGGATCTCTGAGGATACTGTTTTCTCTTTTATTCATTCTAACCTAAGGAAACCAAAGAGAGCCGACGCTCTCGACGAAATGCCTCGTTAATTAATTTTCCGCTTTGCCTCATCATCTTCACTTTTGTTTCGAATGGTGTTATACATCCTACAAAGACATATCACACAAAGACATATCACTCACAGCATAGAAATATAATATACTGGAAGCCATTAGAAATACTTCTCACATGCAACATCCAGAAATAGCTCGCACATAATGGTAAAGCTTCAGGGGTCTGGAACAAAAAGAAATCTATAAGTACCTAGGAGTCAGCGAAGGCGATGCAATACAGCATAACTAAATGAAGGGGAAAGTAAGAAAAGAACAGTACAGGTGTGTGCGTCTGGTGCTAAATACTCAGTAGAATTCACAAGACAGAATATTAACCATGAACACTTTGGCTGACCCTGTAGGGCAATACAGTTTCAACATCATTAACTGGGATATAGATGGTATTAAGTAAATGAATCTCAAAACGAGAAAGCCTCTCACTTGCCTAAGGCCGATAGTGATCTGTCCAGATCCGGAGGAGACAGAGGATTTGTTCAACTAGAACTGTCTTACAAAACTACAATAATCGGTCTTCAAAGATACCTGAAAGCTGCAGAAGATTGGATGATGATTTCTGTCAAAGAACACGAAAGAAGAAACTTTGTTCATTAATAGAGGAAGCCAGCAAATTCAGAATGAAATTTCAATTAGGTGAAGAAGCGTAAGTAAACCGTAAATACTGCTACTGCAGCGGAAAAGAACCTAAAACAAAGAAAGCAAATACAGTGAACCAAAGAAAGAAATGATGGCAAGATAATCCTCTTCATGGTCAATACTCTGGACAAACCCAATACCTATCAGTGATTATTTAGTGCAGGGTTAAAAGCTGTAATTGAAGTTTTTATTGTTGTTGCACAGGACAAGTGATTTACTAACTAGAAATTAACAAGGAAAAATATTGGAAAATTGTGTTAACCCAAAATTCAGAGTCTGTGATGAATTTCCAGAAAGAATTACCCATCTTGTATCTGAGTGTACGGTATTAAGATCCACGGTATACAACTTGGTATGATAGAATGGGCCAATATCGGCACGAGAAAATCTTCCACTTTTACAGGAAGGAAATTGCAAGAAAGTGATATGTGTATCACCCCGATCTGGTTACAGAGATTGAACCTGTTTCAGTTCTATAATAAACGTGGACAGTAACCGGCCAGATAACAGGACCAAAGCGGAAAGAAGGAAAGATTGTAGAGATGACTAAAAACACGACATACATTTGTAGTACAAAAAAAGTTCAGGGATGAGATAAAGGAAAGAAAAAAAAATGAGACTAGAAAAGGGAAAAGAAAAGCGTTAAAATGCAAGAAAAAACGGCGAAGAAAAAGACCAAAAAAATGAAGGAAGTAGAAAACAGCGAAGAAATAAAGAAAAGACTTAAAAGAATTAGCAATAGATTTGAGTTAAAATAGTTTGAAGATCTTAGGAGAATGTAATGTTGAAAGAAAAGGAGAAGAGAATAGGAAATAATTTAATGAATTTTTGAAATCAGAAAAAAAGAAAGAAAAGAATGTAAATATATGACGAAAAAACACTATTACAGTTATTTACATTATTCGGACTATTGTCCTCATCTTTGTCGCCATATTTATCACAACATTTCGGCCGTTGTACGCTCCGGCTTTCTTCAGGTGGTTGGAATGTCGTACTGAACCTTTTATTTCGCTCACTGGGGTAGACTGTTCTAGATCCACGTGCCATGTTTGATGGATGTCAGTGATCGTTTGTAATAAATATGGCGACCAAGATGAGGACAATAGTCTGAATAATGTAAATAGTGTATCTTATATTTTTTTAATTTGTAATCATCATAAAATTAAATAAAGGAGAGATATAAATTGAAAATCACATGAAAGATTTTGACAAGCAACAAGAGAAATTCAAGGTTTCTTGAAAAAACCGGTAAATAACGCAATATGAGCACTGGTAATATATTTATACAGAGTGGGTAAAGGCGTTAGTTAGATCCAGTGACAGGACCCAAAGAGTGTGAGTTCAATACCCGGTTAAGGCAGTGGAGAACTTCTAAGGGAAAATTAACGGGAGATAACTGATAACTGATCCATCAAACATGGCACGTGGAACTAGAACATTCTACCCCAGTGATCGAAATAAAGGTTTCAGTTCGACATTCCAACCATCTGAAAAAGGCCGGAGCGTACAACGGCCGAAACTTTGTGATAAATATGGCGACAAAGATGACGACAATAGTCCGAATAATGTAAATAATGTACATAATACCTCATCTCAGAAATATAGACAGACTGTAAAAATTGTTGCGATTTTTTTTTTTTTTTTACATTTTGTTCATTTCCTTTGTTTTTCCTTTTTTTCTTTCTGTATTTCCTTCATTTTCTTTCATTTTTCTTTCTTCATCTTTTTAGACACAGTTTTCTTCGTGTTTTTTCACGTTGACAAAATGGGTAAAAAGCCCTGTAAAAATAGAAAACAACTGTGCAGATATACAAGAAAAGGAGAGAAAGAAAAAAAATGCAATGTACTATAAACTTCATCGTCATAAAGAAAGCGAATATTTGAGTCAAATACATTTAGGGATTTTAACCATCTTGGGTAAATGACAAAAATCGGTATCAAGTCAAATTAATATTGTTTGATTCTGCTTGTTAATAAAAGGTAAACAGTTCTATCAGCAACTGTCAGGGTGGAAGAAGTCGTGGTAAGGAGGTGGGGGTTTTGTATGGAGATGTCCGGCCAATTAGCCACAATCCATCAACAACGGCGCGAGACGGACGCCATTGCGAGATATTACGAGATTAATCGGGACTGGATTCACGTGTGCAACGAGATTCGAATGGGAAGCGAAGAAAAACAAATTACGTGATTTCCTTTATTTTCCAATCTGTCTTGTGCATGTGTTTGTTTGTCTTTCTCTCCCTCTGTTTGTGTGTGCGTCTCTCTCTCTCTCTCTCTCTCTCTCTCTCTCTGTTATTATTTTTAGTAATTGTTTTTTTTTGCATTTTGTTTTTTGATTTAATTTCTGTCGCACATTGGTCGTTGGTATCATTCTCGTCATCCCCTCAAGATTTTCATTCTTTTATTGTTACTCAGACGATCATCCGATTGTAACTATTCTTCGATATTAATGCTCATTAAATAATACCTTTTATTTCTTCCAGATTTTTCTTCATTCTCTATAATAGTTTTTCACATACATTAACCTTCTTTCTTTCTTTCTTTCTTTCTTTCTTTCTTTCTTTCTTTCTTTTTCTAGCTTCCTTTGCTGATTTCTGTCACTCTTTTCTTTCTTTTCTTTTTCTTTCTTTTTCTTTTTTTCTTTTTCTTTCCGACTTTCTTTTTCTTTCCTTTTTTCTTTGTTTTCTGTTTCCTTTTTCTTTCTTTCCTTCTTTCTTTCTTTCTTTCTTTGTTTTGTCTTCCTTTTCTTTCTTTTCTAAATTTCCTCTAGATGTTTTCTGTCACGCTTTTCTTTCTTTCTTTCTTTCTTTCTTTCTTTCTTTCTTTTTCTTTCTTTCTTTCTTTCTTTCTTTCTTCTCGCTCTTTTATGTTACCCTTTTCTTTCTTTATTTCTTTCTTTTCTTACATTCCCTTGTTGTTTTCTATCTTTTTCTTTCTTTGAAACAATTTGTATATATTATATGGCCGCTAGGTAACGAGATCCTCTAAACGAACGCCTTATCCACTAGGCCATATATTCTCTTGAACAGTTTAGAAATGCAGACTTGAAACGTAAAACCTGCTATTACTTGTCTGCCTCTTCAACTCGACTACAACATACGATCTTTATGCTACCTGTAGTATAATGACGCAGTTGGATTTTACACTGTTGGGCTTTAGGTTTTATTTTCTTTCTGAAAGCCTATAGTGTTCATTTCTATGCTAGACCTACTAAGGACGTTAGTAGAGCCTGTACGCGGTTTCTTTCAACTATGACACACAACTGAAGAAGACTAGAATTACAACGGCTGAAATATTGATACTGAGAACGCTAGTCCGAGTGAATGTGGGTATAATAAAGAGATTTCCATATCTCAAAAATTAAGAGAAATATTCGGTTTAGTCTTGTGCAAAGTCAAAATGAAGATCACCTGTCAGGACGGAAGAAACGAAAGTAGCATTGGCTTATGAAAACACGGCTATTAACTTTTACATATTTTCTATATTTAATTTGGCGAGAGAACAGAATGGATGGCTGTTAGCGAAAGGAACAGAGCAACACGTAAATTACAATTTGGATATATCAAAACCAAACATGTACATTTGAAATATCTAGGAAGTGTTTTAAAAGAGGGTAAAATGTGCGACACTGAAATCCGAAGAATCAAAAACTGACTTGTAAAAGCAAAGCAAAGTATTGTTAAGTAGTAAAAAATGTCGTTAGAAACAAAGAAATGACTACTGAAGTGAATCAGTCCTCCTATATGGCAATGGATGATGCGCAATCTCCTCAAAGAGGAAAAAGAGACTGGAAGCAACAGTAATCTTGTCCTACAGAAGGATGCTGAGAATACCATGGACCGAACATGTGGGAAATGATGAAGTTTTACAGAAATTGAAACTTAAATACTACTTATACCTGAAATCAAAAAGAGACAGTTGAAATTTCTAGGGCACATAATGAGGAAAGAGAGCTTGGAAAATCTGATACTCACAGGACAGATTGAAGGCATGTTGGACAAAGGAAAGCAAAGTATAACCTACCTAGTGAGCTTGAGGAAATGGGTGGCGGAAAAGGGTTTAGTAGAAAGAGCACAAAGACAAAATTTATTACACGCTACAAAGGACAGAAAATTGTGTAGAGCTATGATCACCAACGTCCTGAAAGGACACGGCACATAGAAGAAGAAGAAGAAGAAGAAGAAGAAGAAGAAGAAGAAGAATGTTACAATGGAACCGTATCTAATCATGATTTCATCGTTTCATGTATTTCGATGCGAATCGCTTGCCTGAAAATTTCAACATGAACGAACAAAATGCAAAAACATTGGAAGGCTTTCGAGCGAAAATTTTGAAAAATAACCTCCGTAAATCAGAAATCCATAAGCAGTTTTAGAAACATAAAGATATAGGCATATAATTTAAAAAATAAACCTACATCAGTACTGATTGAAATCAAAATGGCCACCCCAAAATATACCGAAAATAGATATGAAAAAAAATTAGCATGGCCATCCCAAGGTAATGTGTAATGGTGAATAGACCACAAGTACACCCAACCATATACCTATAGTAGTAATGAATGTAGCCAATTTGACTACCCAAAAGTATGAATGCTTTAGTAATGAATAAAATCATCATGGCAATCCAAAAGTCTACCTACAATAATGTAGGTAGAATGTGATAGGTATGGAAACCTCAAAGCAGTAATTAATGTAATCAGCATGTTCGGCAAAATGTGTACCTACAATAGTAACAAATAGAATCAACATGGCCAACCAAAATATAGCAGTAATGAATGTAACCATCATGACATTCAAAAAGTATACCTACAATAGTAACGAATGGAATAAACATGGCCAACCAAAATATACATACAATAAGTGCCATCTCAAAGCACACATGAATCAGTAATGAATTAAATTATCATGGCTACTCAAAAGTAGACCAACAACAGTGGCGAAGGATAAATTTGAAATCATGGCCTGCTGTTAATGATTACGAGAAAAAAAAAGAGAAAATTTGAAAAATCAACAATTAATGACGTATTTAAAACTTACAAATGAATTCAATTCTTCGTTTCGTTTTTGAAAATTAGTCGGTCACTTTTTTGTAATAAGTTCATCTATCATCAACTTGAGAAGAAGCAGCACTTTACTCTTCTTTTACGTTCTCTGTACCTGAGAATATAACTGGCTCACTGGATTGGTATACGGAAGCGGAAATCTTCTCTGCTTACATTACTCTACTAATGCCCTTCAAATGAAACTATGGGAGATTTTAAGAATAGTTCTTTTATTAAACAAAAATCTATGGCATGCAGAGCATGCGTTGCATAAATGGACACTTTGCCACTGTTGCAATAGTAATGAATAAAATCAGCATAGCCAACCAAAAGTATACCTACAATAGAAATTAATAAAATCAACATGGCCGACCAAAAGTATAACTACAATAATAATGAATAAAATCAACATGGCCAACCAAAAGTATAACTACTCATCTAAAATTATATTTACAGTCGTAATGAATAAAAATAATGGTCCCAAATTTTATATTTAGAACTTGTTTTCTGTACGACTTTCGGCATTTTACTTATTTGTCCAAGAAAATCAGCCCGTATAATAAGTATCGAAACATGTTACAGTTAGGGTTAGCAACTGTTCATCTCAAAAGTTATTCAGGACAAGCGATGCGTGGGAAGACTGTGTTGTGTCAATCTTGCTAAGTGGAATGAGATTCTCAACTTTGGAAAGTAGAATTGGAAATCCTGTTTCTAATCAGCTTCCGACCACCGATTACTGACATTGTTGTTAGATTTGAAAGCAACGTTCTTTCATTTCGAACCCCTTGACGTCTCTATTCCTACATAAGACCGGACGCCTATGTTGATGGGTGTGCGTAATTCTGTATCCTCGCGCGCGTTCGAGCACGTGTGTGCATTTTAAAACCGACGGAAAGAAAAAAGAACAGAGCTTGAATTCGGCTAACAGGCAAATTACGCGAATGAGCATTTCAGGTCGCCGTTTTAATCGGGAGTTACTGTCGCATCCCGGCGTAAATATTATTGCTGTCCACAGGAGTGGCACGTGATTGCTCGGCACAGTGCACAATGCTGTTGATTTGCGAGTTGCCATGTTGTTTGTTGGCTTTTGTGCATACGCCCCATCCAACGCAGTTTTAAACGGTATAGGTTTTATGCCTTAGTCCGTTGGGTAAACTAGCGCTTACTTCCCGCCTTTTTACTGTTTCTCTTTCTTTTTCAAACTCACTTTTATCTGTGTTTTCTGGTAAGATGGCGCAAGAGACAGGGAAAGAATGAAACAAACAAAGATTGGATCCGATTCGGAAATCCAGAACTAATTTCACGTTATGTTTTCTTTATGAAAAGAAGTAAAATTTTAGTGTCTTGACATCGAATATGAAATTGGAAATTGTTAAATTTCTGAAATGTGAGAAAAGATTCGGACCTGTTAATAGGCTGGCAGAGGCCAAGAGGATTATCTTATATAGCGGCTAAGAAACAACACCGATGTATATATGCACACACACACACACACACACATATATATATATATATATATAGATATAAGGCTATGTCGATATCGCTGACCATTTTAACTCAGTTATCTCCCTTTTAACTCAAATCTCCAAGTTTTTATTCACCACTGCCGTATCCAAATCACTGGTTCTAACCAGCGATTTCAACCCCTGGAGGACATCACTGTATGAAATTTTGGGACTTATAAACCTAATGTCTCTCCATAACGGTTTTTATCAGATTTCATACTGCAATTTTGTTATTATTGCTTTTGTCTAGCACTCCGTATTAACTGTTTTCCCATATTGTATTCATTTTTATGCTTGGCCGGCTCAGGAGATTTTTGCGCCCTAGCATATGTGCTGATTCCTTAAGTTTTGGTATTTTTTAGCGATGTTCTCTGTGTAGTATTTCAAACTCATCCCACAGGGTTCGGCTATCTCTCCCCACTATATATGGTCACCTACGCCTGATTTTTCTTTTTCCCCTCATGTTACGTCTTTACTTAGCGTCCTTAATCATATTCTTTTCATTGGGGAGTTTTACTCGGAAGAAGTGTCTGCGAAGTGTCGAAACCCTTTTGAAGGTCCCCTGATGTTATATGGACCAAAGATGTTTTGTATTTTCCCCGATAATCCCGTCTCATAGAGTAGGCAAACCGAAGCTGTTTTCTGAGTGTTACTCTCTTGTACTCTTATCCAAGTGTACTGGAGCTGTTGCCATGTACCCAGGGTATCTTCTATGCTTTTGAGTCTTTCCTTGCATTGGGTGCTGGAGAATATTTTGGTGTTATCCACTAATATTCACCATATGTTGATCGTGATGTGCTGGTCGATATGTGCACGAATTGTACTGTGTTTAACAGGTGACATGACAACCTGCGAGAGAGGGTTGTCCCTATGTGCCCAATATAAGTATTTATTGTTTTTTTTTTGTTTTTTTTTTTTTATTAACATTGGAGATGCATTCTCCCAGTGAGCATGAGAATTGATAAATAACATTATTTTTGTATAGTGGAGATATTTGAGATCCTGTGTTGTTGCTAATGATGACATTAGATATTTTTAACTTTTTCTTACGATCGCTGAAAGATATATATCGTCGAATTATATTTTTAAATAATTCTGTTTATAATTAAGGTGCATCTGGTTACAGCAGACTAAGTTTGTATTTACTGAACTCCACCACGGGGTGAGGTTGTGACACAAGGTCGGTTTAACGTAGGGAGCCCGAGCTCGTACACCCGGGCTAGGAACAAAAATTCCCGAGCACCAGCAACCGTTGGTTGCGCTAGACTCGGTGCGTGCACCGAACCCTCTATCTAGTGCAATGAGAGGGCGCGGCCTCGGGCAACTATTCACCAGGGCCGGTACCTCTCAGTATAATTTTCCTCAGTTGCGACTCTGTCCTTTGACGGAGTCACTCCTGAGTGCACTCTGCCCGAGGGCAGAGACGCAACTGAGAGATGATAAGTAATGTGTTATAAACTACTCGAGAGAGAGAGAAATTTACACATAGTAGACTAATTTAATGACATGTTTATTTTCATTTGCTTCAGGGTGTTGTGTATTGTGTGTTTCTCAATTTTGTAAAAGAATTTAGAGTAATCCATAACTTATTCTGGGAGGAAATCGTTTCATTGTGGATAGAAAATGAATTGAGTTGATATACAAAAAAAAGGAAGGGGCGTAAGACAAGGGTTTGTATTTTCTAGAGATTTATTCAACTTCTACAATGATGCAATCCTAAGGGAACTGGAGACCCTAACTGTATTTATTATCGGTAGAGGTAATCTTAACAAAATAAGAGACGCAGATAATACTAAGTTGATGGCCGACTCGGTAAGAAATCTACAGGACCTTCCAGACAGTGTGGTAGAAGTGAGCTAGAATAAAGGACTAACCATCAATTGCAAGGATACAGAAAGTTTGGCCATCAGTAAGAGAAGAATCCCAAGACGTGGGTTACGAATTGGAGATATAAGCATCAACAGCACGTGCAAATGTTTAAATATATGGGAACTGTTTTAACCGATGATGGAAAAAGCGACACCAAGATCTGAACACTCATTGGACTAGCAAATGAAGCATCCAAAAGCAAACTGAGATAGATAGATAGATAGATAGATATGAAGACACGGATAGATAGATGGTTTCTAATATCATCTCTTGTCTGGATCCCCACAAAGCACATGGACCTGATGGTATCCCTGTAATAGTCTTTAAAAATGTGCTCCCAAACTGGCTCCTGTTCTCTCTAAACTGTAAAATAAATGCCTTGCTGCCTCTTGCTTGCCTACATGTTGAAAATTCTCCTCTGTTCCAGTCTTTAAGAATAAAGCTGAAACGTCTGACTCTTCAAGCTATCGGCCTATTAGCCTTCTACCTGTTTTTTTAGCAAACTATTAGAGGCCCTCATCAACTCTGAATTGTTTAAGCATCTTACATAGTAGGGCCTTCTCTCAGACAAGAAATGTGGCTTTCGCTTCTCTAGATCAGTTGTTGATGTAGTAACAATTATTAATGAAAGATCATATCAAACTTTAGATAAGACTGGTGAAGCTCGATCTGATGATTTGGATATCTCGAAAGCGTTTGACAGTTTGGCATACTGGTCTTCTTGATAAACTGAAAGGCTATGGTATTTTTGAACGAATTTCTGAACTGATTCACTTTTTCTGATCATTTCGCATAATGAAAGTTGTCCTGAACGGCCACTCTTCTAGATCTTTTTTGTAATAAAGCAGGTGTCTCACAGACTCTATCTTTGTGTCTCTGTTCTTCATTTTCATCAATGACCTTTCTGATGACATAAATTGTCAACTTGATATTAATGCTGATGACACAACCATTTATTCCTGTCCCGGTAGTAATCCTGATCAGTTCGAAAAAGTCAGATTAGCCGCTGATATCAAAAAATTACTTATAGTCTGTTGTTAACTGTAGCAAGAAATGGCTTGTTAATTTCAACGCGTCCAAAACGAAATTTCTCTATATCGATCACTTAAAAGACTTCTTCCCGGCTCCCACCAGCATGGCTGATATTAACCTTCATGAGAGTGACATTTTGCGCCTTTTTGTGCAAACAATATTGGTTGGCATGAAGTGGAAAGATTATATGGAATCAATTGCTAGGTTTTCTCGCTTGTGAACCTCTCTCCGACTTCATGCTTTCCAGCCAACTTTGATCTTCAAAAATTCAAATGTCAATCAATCTTTTTCTCGCACCCTAATAATGTTTCTCTTTTTTTTTTCATATTCTTTTACACTCAGTAACGTCTTGGAACTTAGTGGCTTTACTACCTTACATGGGATGATATGATAAAAAAAAAGCTAGATTGCTAGATGGATAGAAATGTATGACAGATGTAAACAAACACATATTCAACAGGCTTAGATAGATAGATAGATAGATAGATAGATAGATAGATAGATAGATAGATAGATATGAAAAGGACTGAGATAGATAGATAGTAGATAGATAGATAGATAATGATCCGACAGAGATTGGTATGAAAAATGAGATAGATATGAAATGACCGAGATAGGTAGATAAACAGAGAGATGGGCAAATAGATAGATAATCATGCGACTGAGAGAGATATAAAAATGGGATTGATATGAAATGATAGAGATAGTTAGATAAACAGAGCGATAGGCAGACACATACATTGATAAACGGTTTATCTATCTATCTATCTATCTATCTATCTATCTATCTATCTATCTATCGCAGTACATACCTTATTCGAAAATTGGCAAAAATTCAATAAAAAATTACACCAACAGACCTTGTCGGTTCTATTTAATAAAACTTTAATATTTTGTGCTTAAATATACCTTTTATATATATATATATATATATATATATATATATATATATATATATATATATATATATATTCTCCAACCATGATCTGATTAAGATGATAGATATGAAAAATGAGATATAAAATAGACATAGGTAGATAGATAGGAAGAGAGTGAGATAGTTAAATAGATATGTATGAACAAGCTGATTTTCATAGATAGATAGATAGATAGATAGATATGAACAAAGTAAAACAGATAGATATGAACAAAGTAAAAGAGATAGATAGATAGATAGATATGAACATTCGATAAATGCATCCACTTTAATGGATACATGCTTTTCTGTATTGCAAAGGCTAATAACTTTCGCGACAATTCCATAAATAATTAATGTTAATTTTCCTTCTGTGAAGTAATTCGAAGTCAGGTCGACACGACTCGCCATCTTTAATACATCACTTGTACGTAATCTGGTAAACACGTATGAAAGTCGACACTCTAAGGCGCCGAATAATGTTGTGAAACAAGACCCGACATCTGAAGACAAGACAAGCCCGGGAAATATGTAAATATTTATGCAAATTAAATTTAGGGTGCAGAAACAGAAGCCGCGATGAATTTTAATTCTTGTGTCGGCGAATAAATTCAAGATATTCCTGCCTCGTTTCGTTCGTGTTGTTCTTACTTTAACTCCTATGACTGGAAGTAGTGTAAAAATCGAAGAGAGAGAGAGAGATATACAGAGAGAGAGAGAGAGAGATAGAGGGGGAGGGAGAGAGAGAGGGCGGGAGAGATGGAAAGAGAGATGGTGATGGAGAAGGCGGGATAGAGAAGTAGGGAGAAATAAAGTGAATTGGAGATAGAGAGAGGGGGAGACAGGCATACAGAGTTTTCGAAATGTGCGCGTATGGTAAAATTTTGTGGGTTTTTATTTGACAGTGAGAAAGTCAGAGACTGTTCTATAATTTGAGAGAGTGTGTATAAGAGAGAGAGAGAAAGAGAGAGATAAAGAAAGAGAAAGAGAGGGAAATAGAGAGGGAGAGATAAAAAGAGACGGTTAGGGACTGAGAAAGACATGAAAGTTTTTGATCGTGAGTGAATGAGAATGAAAGAACTTTTTCCAGTTTTTGTTTATAATAGACAATGAGAGATACTTTTCGACTATTTATATATGTATGACTGAGTAAGAGAGAGAGAGAGAGAAAGAGAGTGAGAGAAAGAGGAATAGAGAGAGAGAGAGAAAGAGAAAGAGAGTGAGAGAAAGAAAGATAGAGAGAAAGCGAGAAAGAGGAATAGAGAGAGAGAAAGAGAGTGAGAGAAAGAAAGATAGAGAGAAAGCGAGAAAGAGGAACAGAGAGAGAGAGAGAGAAAGAGAGAGAGAAAGAAAGATAGAGAAAGAAAAGGAGAAAGAGAAGAGAGAGAGAGAGAGAGAGAGAGAAATAAAGTCAGAGAGAATGAGAATGAGAGAAAGAAAGTTAGAGAGACAAAAATATAAAAAGAGTGCGTTTGAGAAAAGATAAAAGAAAAACGCAAAAGAGATAATGAGAAAGTGTGATAAGAGGAGAGGTGCCGAATATGTCTGTGTGTGTGTGTGTATTTGTGTGTGTGTGTGTGTGTGTGTGAGAGAGAGAGAGAGAGAGAGAGAGACTTTTCGAATCCCTATATTTAAAGAGTGAGTCTATGGAGAGTAGAGAAGAGAGTACATGCTATAAGTAAAAAGGATAAACTTTTACTCAGATAGAGCAAGCAACGTTAAACAGACTAGAGGCTCTCTGATAGGCCAAAAGGAATTAGCTGAAGAAGACGGCCCTGAATACAGAAAAAGTTAAGAAATAGAAATATGGCGGAGCAAAGTATGGGAAAGACAAGAGGCGTTCTCCAACGTGGGTGGCGGAACCGGCGCGACAAATGATTGAGAATTACTTGCGCTTATTGTCAAGACTGATTCGATGCGATCAAAAGCGAGTGGGCGCCAAGCGAACGTCGAAATCCGTGACTATCGGAAAAGGTAAAAGAAAAAACCAGCGACCAGAAAACAGATGGGTCGGAAGGTGGCGCTTATTAAATATAATGAATTCTGATTGTATGTGAGAGCCATCAATTATGATTTCAAATTAGAGCAGTCTCTTCGATTTGAA
>CAHIKZ030004310.1:1250000-1260000 GCA_903632075.3 Acanthosepion pharaonis | reverse complement strand
ACAGGAACACGCCAAAATAGAAACAGATCCAAGAGCACATAGAGGTCACTAAAAACATTAAAAGATTAAATGCCGATAACTACTCGCTGGACAAACCTTAATTGTTTTATGACCCTTCACGCAGAACTCTTCATTGACAATTCTAGAAAGAAAATTCGGATTGCCAACACACAAACAGAATGTCTCATATCGAGAATATTCCACATTGAACATGAAGAAAAATTAATTATTTTTAATAATATGTAAAAATCTCCACTTTCACCTGAAGACGGTTGCGAGACCAGACCAGAAACACGTGTCGTGAAATTATGTAAAACAAAGTATAATATTTTTTTCTCAATAAATCCACATTACAACCAAAAACGTTTGCGGCACCCTCTTCTTTTTAATATACATACTTTTCTCTCGTTGGAACCACCAACTACAACATATTTATATATATATATATATATATATACTGGACTCTATTTTTTCGACGTATGAGGGTCAAACAATTCAGTTCCTAGGAATCGACAGCTAGACACCTGGACATATGATTTGATTATAGTGGTTAAAGCTTTATGCAGAACCAACCGTATCGCTTTTAAATAGCGTCAGGGGGGATGGATAAATTGACGTCTAAATGATGTAAAAATGAAAATAACACTTGGACATTTTTCTGTGTTGATTTTAAATCTCCTGTTGAAGGCTGAAGAGCGGGTGCGAAACCGGTTGCTTCGCCCGTTTTTAATATGTCTCGTAATATTAAGTTTTATACTTTTATTTCGATCATTAAATTTTGTACCTAAAAATATATATATATATATATATATATATATATATATATATATATATATATATATATATATATATATATATATATATATATAATTATATATAGTTAACAAGCTTGTCTCGCTAAAACAATTACGAATGAGTAGTGAGTTCGATCTTCACTGGGTGTCCCTTACTTTCGGCACTATGTATGTATGTATGTATATTTTGCAGATTCTAGGACGGAAAGACGTACGGGTTTGGTTTTTTTTTGGTTTTTCACGAATACACATAAACAGACAGACACGCACACTCATTTTCAGGGTGCGATGGATAAATTGTCGTCTAAATGACGTAAAAATGAAAATAATACTGACATCTCATTTTAACAAATATATTTACTAAAATTACACAAAAATATCTTGAAATAATAAAGTGTAAATTTATTCGGTGAAATTGCCATTAGCTTTAACCACGAACTCCAGACGACTTCGGAAGCTCCTGCCATTCTTCTAGACGGTCTTCTTTAATTGTGAATGCTGTCATAATCCTTGCTTTCAATTCATCTTTGGTATTACAAAGATTTTTGTTGGTCTCTCGCTCAACTCCGCCCCATACATAATAATCAAAGGGGTTGAAGCCGAGGGAGTTAGGTGGCCAGATGGGGTGAGGTGGTTTCAGAAATTGTCTGACAGCTATGACTGATTTCTCTTGCTTGTGTGGTATGGTGCAGAGTCCTGTTGCCTGACACTGTGTCTTCTACTCTCTGGAATCAGGGCAGCATTACTCCCCTGTCTTTTCAATCATGGCCTGGATCTCACCAACAAATTCGGGTGTTCTTTTCTTATCAGAACGATCAGATTTTTTCCGAGCTGCCGTACCTTAGCAATCACCAGTCCATTCTTTCCGATTCCTCTGAGCATATTGATAACCAAATACACAGAAATGGAGCTTCCGGTGCGAATGCCAAGCAGT
Source organism: Acanthosepion pharaonis (assembly GCA_903632075.3). Taxonomy (NCBI): domain Eukaryota; kingdom Metazoa; phylum Mollusca; class Cephalopoda; order Sepiida; family Sepiidae; genus Acanthosepion; species Acanthosepion pharaonis. The sequence goes on along the minus strand of CAHIKZ030004310.1, from coordinate 1,258,272 downwards.
ACATGTCGTTTTATGCCGGAATTCCGTCAGTGTGCTCTTTTTTTCACAGATGATGTCCAGTTGACCCTATTATACTGTGCAGTCGACAAAATAAAAAAAACAAACAAACAACGGGCATGCGCGGAATTAAAAATAATATGGCGACCGATTGCACTATATATACATATATATATATATATATATATATATATATATATATATATACATATATATATTTGGTTGGATAGATGTGAGTTTGTGACCCTGGGTTTCACGCTTTAGCGATCGTCAGACAAACTGATTACTGTTTTAAAAAATTTGGGTTTATGTAGATTGCGTGTATTGGTGTTATTGTGGAAGTGGTGGGGGAGATTTCGTCGTTTTGTCATTCATCGTACTAACGCAAACATCGATGTATGCAGACACATATACATATACATACTTGGTCGTCCGTCGGGACTCATACATATATATAAACATATGTAGACAGTTTCGGCTATGACACATGTATGTATACGGGTGGTGTTATGTCTATACATACGCATTTGTATGTTGAAATGTTGAAATTTAAACATTGGAAGTGTGGCGGAAATGTCTCGTTATTGTCTCGTGAATGTATCCATGTCATATGAAATTTTTTTTTTTTTTTTTTTTTTTTTTCCGTTGAAAAATATTTTCTCGCATGTATGTATATATGTGTGGTGGGGTTTGTGTAAAATTATGATAGGTAAAAATTATTATTAAATTATTTATATTTATTTTTAAATTTTTGAAAAAAATGGGGGTTTATTTGTTATATTTAAAGCTGGTTATTTGTTTGCTTTGGTGACTGTGTATATGTAACAGGTAAAAAATTGTAATCCTTATTGTTTAATTTATATGGTGATGTTTAATTTAATAACGGGTTTATATGATATGATGTGATAGTAATGTTTCAAAGGATTGGAAACAATGCTATTTAGGTTTTAGCTAATAGTTATTGTAAACTGGAAGAAATTGCAGATTGGTAGAAATGATTAGTAACGGTGGTGGGAGAATGATAAAACCATGAATGTAGTTATAGTGGTGGTAGCTTGAACTAAAAAGTGGTTGTTGGTGTTTTATTTTTGTTTTATTTTGTTATATGTATTAATTTATTTTGGTATAAATCCTGATAATAGGTATTCTATGTAAAATTATGGTAGTTGAAGATTGCTATAATTTTTAATTACAAAATTATTATTATTATATTAAAGCTGCCTGGTAATAGGTGTTTGTTCTCATGGTTACATATGGAAATTATATCTGATCATATTGTTTTAAAGTATTAAATATGCTGGGGGGGTAATAAAGATTGTAGTGGATTATATGTTAATAGTGGGTGTGATGTGTAAGTGATGGTGCTGTGTGTAGGTGGTAATGATAATATTGATAGTTAATAGATATAGTAAGGTGGTAAAAGTGATTACTAATGGTGGTGCAATTATAATAATGATAGGTGCAATTATTTTGATGGTATCTTGAAATTAAATTGTGATTGTTGGTGGTTTGTCTGTTTTATCCGTTTGGTATGAATTCGGATAATAGATACTTGTTCTCATGCCTACATTTGGAGATTATCTCTGATTTTTGTTTAGCAAGTTCTTTTGCGGTTTGTGTGATATTATTGCTACTTTTTCGTGTAGGCAAAAGTAGGCATTTTTTCGTAATGTTGTTGTAGGCAGGGGCTTTTTTCAATATTTCCCAACTTATTGTTGGTGTGATGTTTTTGTCTTTTTGCTGCCATATGTATGTAGAAAGTGTTGTGCTGTTCGAATATTTCCTGTTGTTGAATGAAAGGTTGTGATTGTTATTCCTCATCTTGAATGGACCTTCAATTGGCACCGATGTAGTGCATAGTGTTGTTGTTTGTACTTACCTTGGCCTTGTATATTGTGTTCGTAATTTGGCAATTTCCCTGGAGTGGACATGTTGCTCTGTTTCTGCAGTTGCATATAGGATCCTTGGTTACATTTTTGTAGGTTGTCATTTTTTTGTTGTGGTTTTTGATTATATCTGTTATGTTTTTGTACAGCTGTAACTGATCTTTACGTTATTTTTGTTAAATATTTTTGATAATTTGTTTTCTTCAGTGAAGTGTTTTTCTATTAAGTTTAGGAATATTTTGCCTATGTTCGTTTTAACAGTTTTGTTATATGGTGGGTTAAACCAGATAATGTTTCTCTTTCTGTTTCTGCGTTTTGGCTGTGGAGGTATATATTGTAGTTGTTGTGTGTAACCACTTGCTTTTAGTGCTTCGTTGTATGGTGCTATTTTGCTATTGAAAATTTGCATGTTAGATGAGTTCTCAGATAGTCTGCGGCTGATTGACTTTGGTATTTGTTTGATGATAGAAGGTGGATGGTTGGAGGATGTGTGTACGTAAGTTGGTGTGTCATTTTCTTTTTTGTATGGTTCATATGTGTTGTTGATCAGGTTAAGAGTGACGTCAAGGAAGTTTACTATAGTTGTGCCTGTATTTATCTCTATTATGAATCCAATGTTTTTAGGGCGTTCACTATTTTCTTCCTGAATTTGTCTACTTTGGGGCCATTGGATTCCCTTATTAAGATAAGACCGTCATCTCTGTATAATCCTGTGTCCTTTCTCTCAGGATTCTGGCCAGGTATGATAGGATGAGTATGCCTACTAATTCGCATATTTCTGCTCCATCGTAGCTACCCATTGTTACGTCAAACAGGTTGTGGTTTTTGTGTCTTTGCCCATGGTTCATTGTTGTGGAACAGCAGATTTGCGGCAATGTTGATTATTTTATATCACCATCCGTGAGTTTTTACATTTAGCTGTTGCCAGTTGTATGGCTTCATTTAATATGCTTTCTGTAATGGAAGGTAAAATCCACAATGTCAAATTGGATGAAAGTGGAATCGATTTAAACCACTCTATGACGGCTTTGGTGTTCTTCCACTGGTTGAGACTTAATTTTTCCCTTAGGCTGGTGTTGATATTTTCTAATATCTTCTTACTAATTTTTCCTATCTCGCTCTTCGCCGGGTTAATTAGTCTGAATGTTGGTTTTTCTATATAAAGCTGGCTTTGTGGTCCTTTGCCGTGATGAAAGCATGTTGTTCAGCTAGTTTGTTTACTCTTTCGTCTATATTCAATTTGGTGGCTATATTTTTGGCTTCTTGGTTTATAATGTTTATTGTGTTCGTGTTTGTCTTTTGTATAGTTGTGTAATTTTGTTGGTTAAGAGTTGATTGTAGGCTGTAGGTTCTATGGTATATATGTTTGTGGTTTGTCAGCCAAAATGAATACTTTGTTGGAGTTGATTATTTTTTCCTGTCGTCTATGATTTTTTCTGGAAATTGTCCAAGTGCCTTTTTTGAATTTCAAAGGTTCTAACTATGTTTATCATGTCCTCTTCGAATTTTAACATTTTCTTGCATATTGGTGGACAAAACGTAAAAAGAATGGCGCAGTGCTCAACCCGTGAGGGAGAAATATATATGAAAAGTGAATATAAATATAAATAAATATATATATATGTATAATTATTTATATATTATATATTATCGTAAAAATATGTTAGCTCTATCTCTGATATTGAGCGAAATTTAATATAATATATAAATAATTATACATATATATATATTTATTTATATTTTATTCACTTTTTTCACATATGTCGCGCCATTCTTTTACGATAATGGATAAATTTGACCTAAGACTGAAAAATTTATACTCCAAGCTTCATATTCAAATCAAACAATCGAAAAAATAAGACGAATGAGATGGAAAGCATATTTCTCCCTCAACGACCCAAAAAACCAAACAACTGAAAACCCGAGACATTCCGAAAATACAAAAAAGTGTCCACCAATATGCAAAAATGTTAAAATTCGAAGAGGACATGATAAACATAGTTAGAACCTTGAAATTCAAAAGGCACTTGGACAATTTCCAGAAAAAATCATAGACGACAGGAAAAAATAATCAACTCCAACAAAGTATTCATTTTGGCTGACAAAACCACAAACATATATGCCATAGAACCTACAGCCTACAATCAACTCTTAACCAACAAAATTACACAACTATACAAAAAGACAAACACGAACACAATAAACATTATAAACCAAGAAGCCAAAATATAGCCACCAAATTGAATATAGACGAAAGAGTAAACAAACTAGCTGAACAACATGCTTTCATCACGGCAAAGGACCACAAAGCCAGCTTCATAGAAAACCAACATTCAGACTAATTAACCCGGCGAAGAGCGAGATAGGAAAAATTAGTAAGAAGATATTAGAAAATATCAACACCAGCCTAAGGGAAAATTAAGTCTCAACCAGTGGAAGAACACCAAAGCCGTCATAGAGTGGTTTAAATCGATAGACAACAAGAACAAATCCACTTTCATCCAATTTGACATTGTGGATTTTTACCCTTCCATTACAGAAAGCATATTAAATGAAGCCATACAACTGGCACAGCTAAATGTAAAACTCACGGATGGTGATATAAAATAATCAAGCATTGCCGCAAATCCCTGCTGTTCCACAACAATGAACCATGGGCAAAGACACAAAAACCACAACCTGTTTGACGTAACAATGGGTAGCTACGATGGAGCAGAAATATGCGAATTAGTAGGCATACTCATCCCATCATACCTGGCCAGAATCCTGGAGAGAAAGGACAGGATTATACAGAGATGACGGTCTTATCTTAATAAGGGAATCCAATGGCCCCAAAGTAGACAAATTCAGGAAGAAAATAGTGAACGCCCTAAAAAATTGGATTCATAATAGAGATAAATACAGGCACAACTATAGTAAACTTCCTTGACGTCACTCTTAACCTGATCAACAACACATATGAACCATACAAAAAAGAAAATGACACACCAACTTACGTACACACATCCTCCAACCATCCACCTTCTATCATCAAACAAATACCAAAGTCAATCAGCCGCAGACTATCTGAGAACTCATCTAACATGCAAATTTTCAATAGCAAAATAGCACCATACAACGAAGCACTAAAAGCAAGTGGTTACACACAACAACTACAATATATACCTCCACAGCCAAAACGCAGAAACAGAAAGAGAAACATTATCTGGTTTAACCCACCATATAACAAAACTGTTAAAACGAACATAGGCAAAATATTCCTAAACTTAATAGAAAAACACTTCACTGAAGAAAACAAATTATCAAAAATATTTAACAAAAAATAACGTAAAGATCAGTTACAGCTGTACAAAAAACATAACAGATATAATCAAAAACCACAACAAAAAATGACAACCTACAAAAATGTAACCAAGGATCCTATATGCAACTGCAGAAACAGAGCAACATGTCCACTCCAGGAAATTGCCAAATTACGAACACAATATACAAGGCCAAGGTAAGTACAAACAACAACACTATGCACTACATCGGTGCCACCGAAGGTCCATTCAAGATGAGGAATAACAATCACAACCTTTCATTCAACAACAGGAAATATTCGAACAGCACAACACTTTCTACATACATATGGCAGCAAAAAAAGACAAAAAACATCACACCAACAATAAGTTGGGAAATATTGAAAAAGCCCCTGCCTACAACAACATTACGAAAAAATGCCTACTTTGCCTACACGAAAAAGTAGCAATAATATCACAAAACCGCAAAAAAGAACTTGCTAAACAAAAATCAGAGATAATCTCCAAATGTAGGCATGAGAACAAGTATCTATTATCCGAATTCATACCAAACGGATAAAACAGACAAACCACCAACAATCACAATTTAATTTCAAGATACCATCAAAATAATTGCACCTATCATTATTATAATTGCACCACCATTAGTAATCACTTTTTACCACCTTACTATATCTATTAACTATCAATATTATCATTACCACCTACACACAGCACCATCACTTACACATCACACCCACTATTAACATATAATCCACTACAATCTTTTATTACCACCCCAGCATATTTAATACTTTAAAACAATATGATCAGATATAATTTCCATATGTAACCATGAGAACAAACACCTATTACCAGGCAGCTTTAATATAATAATAATAATTTTGTAATTAAAAATTATAGCAATCTTCAACTACCATAATTTTACATAGAATACCTATTATCAGGATTTATACCAAAATAAATTAATACATATAGCAAAATAAAACAAAAATAAAACACCAACAACCACTTTTTAGTTCAAGCTACCACCACTATAACTACATTCATGGTTTTATCATTCTCCCACCACCGTTACTTAATCATTTCTACCAATCTGCAATTTCTTCCAGTTTACAATAACTATTAGCTAAAACCTAAATAGCATTGTTTCCAATCCTTTGAAACATTACTATCACATCATATCATATAAACCCGTTATTAAATTAAACATCACCATATAAATTAAACAATAAGGATTACAATTTTTTACCTGTTACATATAAACAGTCACCAAAAACAAACAAATAACCAGCTTTAAATATAACAAATAAACCCCATTTTTCAAAAATTAAAAATAAATATAAATAATTTAATAATAATTTTTACCTATCATAATTTTACAAAACCCCACCACACATATATACATACATGCGAGAAAATATTTTTCAACGGAAAAAAAAAAAAAAAAAAATTTCATATGACATGGATACATTCACGAGACAATAACGAGACATTTCCGCCACACTTCCAATGTTTAAATTTCAACATTTCAACATACAAATGCGTATGTATAGACATAACACCACCCGTATACATACATGTGTCATAGCCGAAACTGTCTACATATGTTTATATATATGTATGAGTCCCGACGGACGACCAAGTATGTATATGTATATGTGTCTGCATACATCGATGTTTGCGTTAGTACGATGAATGACAAAACGACGAAATCTCCCCCACCACTTCCACAATAACACCAATACACGCAATCTACATAAACCCAAATTTTTAAAACAGTAATCAGTTTGTCTGACGATCGCTAAAGCGTGAAACCCAGGGTCACAAACTCACATCTATCCAACCAAATATGTTAGCTCTATCTCTGATATTGATATTTCTAATAATATACCGCGCATATAATATATAAATAATTATATATATATATATTTTATTTATTTATATTTATATATATATATATTTTATATATATATATATATATATATATATATATATATATATATCCGATGCGATGAGAACGAAAGTAATATATAAAATTCCAACGTTCACAGCATTAATCCAAAAGAGGGCTCGATACCAATAGTAGAGTGATAATCATTCCTTTATTATAATTTTAATAAAGGAATATATATATATATATATATATATATATATATATATATATATAGATAAACAAATATTGTGACGTGCTTCAAACTTCAGTTTTTATAATGTAAAAAATACTGTGATACTACATATTCTGTCTAATGTACTATTCCAAAACTTGAATAACTGCCCTTAACTCAGCTATAATTTATGCAAATAACGTCAACTGACACTTCTAGTTAGAGGCGCGGAATATAAGTCGCCTCGCCAGGTTTTACCCATTCATCGAAACGACTGTTCGCTCACTCCAGACTACCATTTTCTCACACCAGTCATGATTTGGCCATATCACTGACCCAGTGTACGACCAATTTTATAATCAAGTAAGACTTTAATTCATTTCTGTTTCTCATACCTGTGTATGTTTCGCTCCTTAAACCAACTAATGTTGAATTCAAGTTCTCTAAATATGTAGATAAAATGTTAACACTCAAATATACAACTGAATCTCCGTATTTCACTCCTGTAAATAAGTGAAGTAAAATACTGATATATTGGAAGGTGATACACTTATCTTCAACAGCCATTCAAATATTACCTTGCGGTTGATATATATATATAAAGCAGGTGCAATTTTGAAAATTTCAGTTTTTCCCTTACATTTGTACAGTTAGCTGGAAGACACATCGCATTATTTAAATAGAAATACTGCTGTCAAGTTTAAACTTAAACTCAGGAATTTGTCAATAATATGTATAAAACTTTAATAACTATACACAATTTTCAAAAGAAAAATATGCAAATCAAATAACTATTATAAGAGAGAGGTAGTACAAATTTAACCAACAATATTACAGACTTGTCATTTAGATTATTGATGTTATCTTCAGCATCCGAATGTTACGTAGATGGACCCTTCCTTTCACTTGTCAAGGGTTATCAGCAATTGATTGATTATACTTTAGGAGTTGTCTTTTTCATATGCACTTATCAATGGTG
>CAHIKZ030004310.1:1227500-1245000 GCA_903632075.3 Acanthosepion pharaonis | reverse complement strand
AAATTCTTTGGATTGGATTAATTTCATTTTGACTGTCAAACAAGCTCTGTTCGTTTCGCTTCTAATATGAAATATGAGGCATTGGATTCAAAATCCGATAGGTATTCCTTCATAATTTCAAATCCAGGTCGCAGCGTCAGTGTTTTATCAGACCGTGGTGATGGAAAGCGACCCGATGGCATTATCATTTACCCTTTTAAAATGGGGAAGTCGTTGATTTGGGATGCGACCTGTAAGGATACATTTTCGGCCGGTAATTTGATGAGGTCCGCGGTTGAGCTGGGGTCCGTCGTCCGACACAGAAATAAAAAAAAATAGTTAAATATTCTTCTCTTGCTGATAGATTTTTTGTACTCCTGTGGCAGTGGAGACTTCAAGGGTTATTGGCCCTCGTTCAATGGCGTTCCTTCGGAGGATTGGCGCGATTGCGTCTCGATTAAGGGACGAGCCTCGCGAAACGGAGTGGCTCTTGCAGCGTGTCTCACTGGCCATGGTTCGAAGTAAGGCTTTCTCCATCATTGCGACTGGAAGAGGATAGCAAAAAAATTGTTTATAGTTACTTTGTTCAAACTTTTTTTCAATATACGTAGCTGATTCTATTCAGTGTCGGCTTCAATTTTTAATGTAGATTGCTTGGAGGACCTGTAAGAAAAAAACTTATCTAAATGCAAGTTTATTGATGATATTTTTAAATATCCACTTTGTGATAGGCGCAGATTTGTCAGGAAATGTAAAATGTGAAGTAATAATAAATTAATGTAATTAAATATTTATCGAATTTTAAGTTTGAATCTATGGGAGAGCATTAAAATGAAACTGAAGATTCCACAATATTTACGAGGCTCAGATCTGGGCAGGATAAGCGGTTGAAACGAAAGAATCACTATTGTAACAGGTTCATGTTTTTGACGCCTCTAAGGAGGGAAATGAAGGCTCCAGTTAATCTTTTCCGGCTCCGTTACAAATGAAGAAATGTGAAAAGATAGATATTGATTATTTAAGCATTCTATAACACATCTAAAAAAAAATCTAGCAATAGAAACCAAAGATCTTGTTTTCCCTCCATAATAAATGGAGGCTCTGCTGATGCTGTAGGTGTACATAGTTGGGATGCAAATGATCTTGAACAGAAAATCAATTTCCTCTTGAAAGTGTTCCAAAAATATGACTTAAAATAAACCGATCCAAAACAAAATATCAAAAACTTCAAATATATCGGTTGTCCTGGTTTTAACGATAAGCAAGACCTCTTCTCAGGATAATTGAGTTTTTGAGGAGCGTGGAACCACATCTTAATTGCTGTTGTTCCAAGGTACAACCTGACCCGGGGTGTTAGTGCCTATTAGGGTCCAAGCTACGGGCAAATAGTGAACCCCCAATCAAAAATCAACAGTATATTTTGATAGAAAAATGACAGTGAAACACAAGAAAATATGAAAATACATATATAAAAATAAATTACCAACAATACATTTTTGTAGTGAAATTACCGGCAATAGATTTTTAAAAAATACCAAAAATACATTTTATGCATATGAAAGGCATACAAAATATACAAACGAAACAAAACTAATAACATAATCCGCAATAGTAAATCACGTGAAAACAGATACATAATACTAGCGACCATCTCTGTCACGTCCACTATCCAGAATAACCTAACCTATCTAAATAATCTTGAAATAGTCACAAACACTTCCAAAACCATTATGGATACACTAAGATCTTCAAACATTAATAGCAATAATATTTCTGAAGCAGGCACTTATAAAACAAAACGCCAAAACTGTTCCTCCCAATATATTGGAGAAACAAGTAGAAGTTTAAAAAAACGCATTTATGAGCACAAAAGAGACCTAACAAAAAACAACTTAGCTAACGCAATAGTCATGCATAGAAATAAATTCAACCATAATTTTGATTTTAAAAATGCTACACTCATAAAATAAAAAAAATAACTCACTCAGAAGGAAACTTCTAGAGAGTGCCGCCATAGAAAATTACCCAAATATTAATCTACGCCCATGTTTATTCCCCATTTCACCTTTCTTAACAAAATTAATGCTCTTGCAAACAAATGTACACAACAGATTCATAAAATCAAAAGAAAATGGTTGAATACATCAACACAGATACAATGACAATATTCTCCACACGTGACAAATACTGACGTCATTTTCAGTTAAAAATATGAAAATAGCGTTTCTCTACATTCCAGTTGCTAGTAACATTATGCTTTTTGTCTTGATTAGTTACCTTGTTAGATTATATTCATTTCGTATTTTGCTTTGATAAAGTCCACATTGGACGAAACGCGTCAGCAATTACTAGTTTTCCTATTGTCATTTTTTTTTCATAAATATAAACTATATATCTAAAAAAACATACCTTTACATGAAAGTATAAAATAACGTACAAAATATTTAAATTTCAGCATGAAATAACACATAGAAGTGTTGATATGACATTAAACAAAATGCACCACAATCTCCATGAAATATCCGATTTGTGGATCAGTTATAACAAATTTATCATAGGAGATAATGAAAGTGAAAGTAGAATAATACACAACGCCACACATTGCTACACATCAATTAGTGGGTAAAAATGGCTTCGAGCGAGTGAAGTCTACACTTCTTCGAACATTGTGGACTGGCGCTACAGAATCACAAATAAAGAATCGTACCAAATAACAGAAACCACATATCTTGAGGACTCGAAGATAAAATAATGTCATAATCAAGATGTTGACACTACTTCAAATAAAAGATTAGTAAGAAAGCGATAACAGCTACTGGACTTGAGAAACCTATGTTCCTGTAAAATTTGTTTATATATTTTTATAAATTTCAACCGAGAATATTACTTGCTGCTCGGTCTATTTATACCGAATGTTTCTTTATAAGGAAACAGCTAATATTATCCTTATCACTATCATTGCCAATGTGTAGATCACAGTTTAAGCAGCCTCCCTTGTAAACGACCATGCGATGTCTTATTATAATTAATAGCCAGTTATGTGTCATGCGTGATACACGTTTAGACGATCATGTATCTTTCGATACATGACTGACGAGGTAGATTTTCCCGCAGTAGGTTGCCATTTCTTTCTGCGGTAGACCATTTGGCATTAAAGGCTATAGAAACCGGTCTGTACTGCTATTTACCCAGAGCTGGGGGTACGAAAAGAAGAAGATTCATAGCTTTCTAAGGGGATTAGCACTTATGTGAATGAAATTAATTCGGCCGGAATTCGAACTTGGCTCTCCGATTCCACAATCAATCATTGCCCCACCATGCCTCCAATTAAATGTACGTCACAAAAATTGATCAATGTATACCGAATGTTTCTTTATAAGGAAATGCCTAATATTATCATTACTACTATCATTGACAATGTGCAGATCACAGTTTCAACAGCCTCCATTGTTGACGACCATACAATGTCTTATTATAATTAATAGTAAGTCACAAAAAATTGTTCGAACTGCTAAGTAACCTTGAAGAATTTGGGCAGGATTTGCAAACTTATTGCATGACCGCGATAATTGGCATTGTTAGAGTCGTGCATGTCCGAGATTAGCTCAATAGAAGAAACTAACATGGGAGTAAACCACGTAACTACCGATAGAAAATTCACTTCAGAAATCCGCCTGCATACGCATACAGAAAATGAGAAGGATGTCTACTCACCGAACATATTCAACCATACAGTGAGGTGATTCTAAGAGAATTAGAAGTCCTACCAGAATGCATCAATGGCGGTCACAATTTTAACAAAATTAGATGTGCATATGACACGGTGTTAATAACAGAAACGAGGCAGAAACTACGAAAACTTCTATAGCAGATGGTGAAGGTAAGCGAGAAGAAAGAACTCAACATGAATTGCAAGAAGACAGAATGTTGTCAGCAAAAGGAACAGCCCAAAATACGAACTTCGAATTGGAACTGGCAAAATCAAGCAAATACAAACATCTAAATTTCGAGAAAGTGTTTCAATAGAGGACAGAATGTGTGACACTGACATCTGAAGGCACATTGGGATAGCGAAAGATGCCTTCTAAAAGCTAAGCAATGTATTAAGACACAGGGAAATCTTGTTGGAAATAAAGAAAAGAGTAGTTGACAGAAGGTCTTAGACAGACCTCGCGATCGTGTTACGTGGCCATAGTACTTTTGCTTTAGCTTTACTTTAGCTCTTCTTTATGGTGGTCATCACATCTTTACGGTCATTTATTTGGTGGCTGACTCTTCTGCGCATCTCTTTATTCGTGACGCGGTCGATGCAGGAAAGGCCAAGCAGAAATCAGGACTAGCTTAGATCCACTCTTAGCGCCTCATAGTCAGTCTGTGACCCGCATGCGCACAGGAGAATCGACAAGACGCATTGCATGCAACAATCTCATCCTAGAAGGTGAGCATCCTCTCTCTCTAGATCGGCTGTTGCTAACGCAATTGCCACACAAACCTCCAGCCTAGATGCATCCAAACCGAAGCCTGTACTCAAATGCCTCACCCTTCCCAGCTGCCTACCACCAACTGAAATTGGGTTTCCCACTAACCCGCATTAAATCCTTTTTCCCGGTGCCAACCTTGATGCTACATCTGGACATTGCCTAACCTAGATACCCAAGCAGGCCAGCCAGCTAGCCAAGCCATCGATGCTATCAGTAAACATGAGGTTCCTATTCGTTTTCTCTCCAATACTTTTCCGATATGATTTTCAAGAATGCCAGTATGTTTAATTTGCAATGAAACAATTGCCGTATTTAAGGAATATTATAGCGATCATCATCATCGCACACACACAGGTACATACACCCTCACGAATTCAAATCTTTAACAGCATTCATTCATTGGACAGAAAGCAACGCTATATTCTGAAACGACAATTTTAAAATCGCTATATTTTCATATTGTAAATTTTGTGCACTTTTGGGAGAATTGGCTCCCAGAAGTCTCCCCAAATCTCAAGCACTGATTGGTCAGTATCGACCAATCAGATTCTCAGCATGCGGAAAATGATTTTTCCCGCGCAGATTCCGAATTCGATGTATACCTATATAAACAGTCAAAAAGACGACCAACATCAGTGAGACTTCGACTGCTACTGAAATCCACATCAGTCGAAGTGACGTGGTGAATACAATACGAGCAAGCGGGCTAAACCATCACCAGTTTAAATCTCTGCTTGAGGAAATGGAGTCAGAATATGAAAGTATGACTTATCACAACAGTATGAGGTGGTAGAGCCTGGATAAAGTGATAAAAGAATTAAATTCTATTATTTCTAGTTATGAAATGTGATTTTGTGACCAAAATGGAATGCGAGGAGTGGAGATATGAGCTGATGTTTACAGCAGACATATTTGACAAACTGAATGAATTTAATGTGACATTGCAGGGAAAGGGCTTATTTGCACATAAAATGTGGAAAAATGTAAAATCTTTCAACACAAAAGTAGGCTTATTTGTAAGGAAAACAGGTGAGGACATGTTTTAACATTTCCCTTTATTAGGAAAAGAGAAAATGCCCGAAAGTGTTTCTGCTAAGATCAGGGGTTATTTGCAGAGTTTGGAGGACGAAATCACAAGAAGATTTCAGGACTTCAAGAAAATCGAGCCTGAATTCAATTTGTTGTCTTATCCATTCACTGCTGATATTGATGCAACGCCTGAGGAACTGCAGCTTGAGTTAATAGATAAACAAGCTGATCACACACTAAAAGAAATGTATAATGCTGGGATATTAATTGAGTTTTATAAATCATTGTCCGCTGATAAATTTCCATGTATGAAGAGATTTGCTGGGGAAATATTCTGTATATTTGGGTCAACATACACTTTTCGTGCATAAAAATTAACAAGAATACATATAGACGCTCTTTTAAATAACATAAATTTGCAAGCAGTAATGAAGATCTCAACAAGCAACCTCACTACACATTTCAAAAGAATTATTAAAAGCTATGAGAGGATACACTTGTCCCATTAAATAATTAAATGCGATGTAAAACTTACCCATAAATGAATAACACTATCCCAAGTTTTATTTATTGATTTTTATGCTTGAAATTACACCTTTTCAGAAAGAGACCTTCATGTTCACTAATAAATAACATCAGTGAGACCCTCCACCATACTCTGCTCCGACAATGTGGCCCTCCAGCCAAAACAATTGCCCACCTCTGAACTAAACGCATATTAAAAAGTGATTATGGCTGCATTACGTTGAAGCATTGGTTCCCGTAGATATCACCGAAGTTAAGCAACGCCGAGCCTGATCAGTATTTGATGGGTGATGACTTGGGGATAACAGGTGCTGTGCTGTAATCTTGAATGTTTGGTAATATGGCCTGGAATTGCTAATCGAAATGTCGAGTTCTAATTTCATTTTAGTTCATTGTAGTCAATTACGCGTAAATACTTTTGGGAAAGCTTTGAATATGAATACATATATTCTCAACAACCTTTTTTATGTTATTTAAAGTCAGAAAATATTTTTAGATTATAGGATTTTTTTTAGATAATAATATTTTAGAAATATTTTTTAAAATAATAACGCATAACAGGGACAGGGGTGGAAGGGGTTGATTTCTATCTTTCTCAAGTGAATAAAATGAACGAATTGGAACAATTCCAAGCCATTATTCATTGTACTAGCCGCACATCCAATCCTATAGCACCTGGTCTTCCTAAGTGGTCACCTATCTCGGTGATGAAGCTCTACATTGCTTAATTTAAATGATATTTAGATGATTATATTGCAGATTCATCGATGGATTTTGTCAAAAATATCCAGACCATATGTGGTAGTAATATTCAAAGGAGAGCAGAATTAAGAGGGGTGAAAGGGATAGTAAGGTAAAAAAAAAACGCTACTTAGAACTCTGTAAGATAGGAAATTGTGGAGAGTCATAATCTCATAAGGAAGGTAGATTTTGGTCTACACGTTTTGTTATTATTATTATTATTATTCCCTGAATTGATAATAAATGTGAATGTTAACGCGGCTGAATTACAGAGAGAGAGAGAGAGAGAGAGAGAGAGAAAGAGAGAGAGAAAGAGAGAAAGAGAGAGAGCAAGAGAGAGAGAGAGCAAGAGAGAGAGAGAAAGGGAGAGAGAGAGTAAGGGAGAGGGAAAGAGTAAGGGAGAGGGAAAGAGAGAGAGAAAGGGAGAGAGAGTAAGGGAGAGAGAGAGAGAGAGAGATCTGAGAAGGTGGGGGGAAACCTTGCGTGATAAGAAATACCATCATAGGATCTCATCAGAGACGGGACAGTACCACCGTCGTCCAAATTCCGTTAGACTCAGAAGTAATAGCGAAATGCAACACCGGGCCAAGTTGGACAATCGAAATAGTTCTGCCTTCGATGATTGCTATTGCCGAAAGGGAAAAAAAAAAGTAATGAAGAACAGAAAGGTTGGGGTTTTGGTTGCTTACCGACTCGCACTAGTCGTTAGACTGAGTGGCGGAGCTGTCCGTTCGCTGCGTGACAATTTGGATCAAACAGCAAAGTAGAAAGCCGCTGTCCAGGCCGGTCATGCAAAACCAAGACGGCACCCTTTTCCTCCCATCCATCTGCAACCCATCTCACTCCAGTTATTTATTTATTTATTTTTTTTCAATTAAAGAACCGGATTTCGTTGTTATGTTGATCAGGAAAACAATCCGACCGTTGCATCGTATCCCGGCATGCAATTGTCAAATAAATCACGTCCGGTGACAGCGAAGATCTTTGCCGTATACTGTTCAGATTAAATACTCAACAGCGCGAATGATCTTTCAATGTTCAAGCAGGTTTGTAACTTCCGTTTCAATCGTCGTTTATATATATATATATATATATATATTAGTAAATATATATAATATATATTATGTATATACAAGTAAATATATATATATATCCAATATATATATATATATATATATATATATATATATATATTTATACGTACAAAAAGACCATTAAAGAAAAAGTTTGATATATTTAACAGATGCATCAGGTGTATATTATATGTATCTATAACAAAAATCTCAGAGAATATAATATATATATGTGCGTGTTATCGAACAGACAGGCATGCACGCGCGGGCACGCACACACACACATACATATATATATATTGTGTATTTAGGCAGCAATCCTTCATTTATGCATGTTTCATTAAAAGCGACAGACAAGGTACTACGATTAAGCTTTTCATTTCATTTTTCTTGTGTTCGAACAAGTGCTTTCTTTTAGGACACTGAGTGTTTAGAAACTGTTCAAATATTCTATAATCCCGAGCGCTTTCGGCTATACTTTTAACCATTATCAAGGATGATTCTGTTTTTCAGTTTAATTGAGTGTCTGCGTTGTGTGTATGTTTTTAGTGTTATAGAGAGGTTTTATTTTCCGAACACAGTTAACATATTGTGGCCGTGTTCGTAGTTAATATTGTTAAGTGTTGGCTTTTCCCTTTTTATTATTAGTGCTTACATTATTTTTAAATAATGTAAAAAAAAAAAATTTTTTACAAGTGGATGTGGTTATAATGCTTGTGTTTTCTATTTGTATGTTTCGAATGGAGTCTGATAAGTTTGTGTGTGTGTTTTTAAATGGGTTCTAATAGAGCTATGGTGAGATAGGTGTAACGTAAGTTGTCTGGATAGGCATGTAGTTGTGTGACCGATGTAATTATCATGGGACTTAATGGCACTAAGCACTACAAACTGATACGATAAACGGTTTGAAAAATCCTGCGAACCAATAAGTCATCTATAAGGCCCCCTCTCTCTTTCTTTCTCTAACTAACTAGTATCCCACTACAAACTGGTACGACAAACAGTTTAAAAAATCCTGTGAAACTACAGAAGAAAATTATTAGAGCTTTCAAATTCCTGGGGTTACAAGATAGTGATTTTATTTAACATAAAAATTGTAGATTATTTAGATATCAGCCTTGACCTAAACACTAACACCTTTAAACTTTACAATAAAGATCATGAAACTCCGAACTACATTAATGCAGACTCAAGCCACCCCAATAATATCTTAAGGCAGATACCCAACACTGTTGGCAGTAGGATTAGTAAAAAATTCACTAATAAATATATCTTTAATAAAAACAATAGACTGTACGAGAAGGCACTTCAAAAAGTGGCTTTAAGAATAAACTTTCATACTTAAACACCATAAGCAACACTAATGCGAATAAGTGTAGTAATAAGCGCAAAAATATGGTTCACCCTCTTTCTTCTGTACGTTATCAAAAATTAACATTGGTTAAAAGTTCCTAAAACTAATAAATAAACTTTTGGAACATAACAAAACCCTAAGGAAAATCTTTAATAGATCAGTCAAAATTATTTATTCCATATATATTGAAAACTATCAATTCCCATAACAGAACTATCCTTAATAAGTTTTATAACAGCAAAAATTCACCTAGTATGGATACCCCATGTAACTCTAGGATCCAAGATCTTTGCCCAGTAGATGGGAAATGTAGGGCATCTAACAGGATTTACCAGGCAACAATCTACCCCAAAGAGAACAAGGACATCAACTTTGTCTATATTGGAATTTCCGCGGGAGAATGGAAGCCGCGTTTATACACCCATTTTCCAACTCGTTTTCCACCCCCAAATTGAAGTGCAAAACTACACTTTCCAAAAGATTTTGAGAAGTGAGGAAAAAAAAAACGCTCAAATTGACTGAAAAATAAGAGGATCTGCCCCCACTTCTAATAGCTTTAAAGGTAAATGAAATCTATGCCTACGGGAGAAAATTAGAATCATTAAATTTGAAAATCAAAAGATACTCTTAAATGAAAGGAACGAATTATTTTCCAAATGCCGTCACCGCAGGATAATAGAGCTCACCTAGGCCCCCATGAACCAGCATGAACTATCATAGGAGGACATTCACCTGGGAATCTCTTCCCCCCCCCACAGTCTTGACTGAACACAATTGAACTATTATCCTTTAACAAGAAAATGAGCTGATCAATTAACTGTCACACTGCACATCTAACTTCTCCTCCTCTCTTTTTATACCCTTAGCAATTCCCCATCTTCCATTCATATACATATTCCTCCTCCATCACTAAGTCAACAATCATTTTAGATGATTATCAATAATATCCCACAATAGTTTTCCCTTCTCTTTACATCGATTGTCCTAAAATTGTTTATAGACCGTTTCGATTTCTTTTTCTCGTCTTTGAGTTTATCTATTGAGTTATCCTTGATTTTCCAGACATTAAATCTCCACCAAATGGATTATTATATGATAATAAACGATTAGATTATCTCTGGGCTAATTAAATATCATGTAATAACATGTTTCGGAAGATTAAATAAGTTGTTAAATTTGGATGCATATGCGGATATATGTGCGTGCTGGGGTAGACATGCATGTATGTGTGTAAATATGTATATGGGTGTAGGTGTAGGCATGTGTGTGGAGACACACACACAAACACACACACACACACACATATATATATGTGTGTGTGTGTGTGTGTGTGTGTGTGTGTGTGTGTGAGTCTTATATCCTATATGTAATTATTATATACCATTCAGCTTATCCAATCTTAAGTAATCAAATTTTATTACTATCATGACTTCCTAATATTTAACATATGGTACATACATTAATATATGAATTTAATAGGTAGTTTTTAAAAAGGAACACTTACTGATACATATTAAATTATGAGAAGAAGTGACCTAGGAATATATATCTAGGGAAATAATTGGTGATTATACATTCGTACCTAACAATAATTTTAATTCGTTCTCACTTTTGTCTTGTAATTCCGACTAATTATGGATAACTAAATGCCCGGTTTTTTCTAACTTTTAATGCCAATAATTCTGAATTAGCTCTCTTTCATTTTACTAAAGTTACCTCTTGATTGTTTTTTCCCGTTTTCGTTAATTTCCGTGGATTCCTGTCAAATTAAACTTGACCATTAGGATGTAGGTCAGCTCATCGGTTTCCACCTCCCTCACTCTACCCAGGCTCTCCTACCTCGATAATATAATTCCAGTAACGGTGCCTTCTTCTCTCCATACCTCAAACTAAGTCACCTATAATGCCCTCTCTCTTTTTCGTTCCCCAACTAACCAGTATCCTACTACAAACTGATACCATAAACAGTTTGAAAAAACCTGCGAATTTTAAAATTAAAATTCGTAGGTGAAAATGGTCATTAATTAAAAGTATCTTAATTCCAATTGTAAAGAAAATTTGATCAGATTAATGAAAATAGTGATTGAGGGCTCTTTTGTGAGTCATTTTTGACATATTTCAAATTTCTATGTTGTGTTAATAGGACTCGCCTGATTATATAAGCAGATTACTATATATATATATATATATATATATATATATATATATATATCGCACATAGCGTGTTGGTGTTAATAAAATACTGGTCGAATAACAGAACTATAAATTTTATACTAATAATAATTATCTTTTTTTTTTCTCACGGGTAGTACAAAGCAATCTTCTTATGGTGACCGTTACTAAATTTTGATACACATAACAATATGTACAAATCGCACATCCACACAATTTACATACCTCCAAGTAGAATTATAATTAGTATCTGTCTATATTTCTGAGATGAGGTACTATGTACACTATTTATATTGTTCGGACTATCGTCCTCATCTTTGTTGCCATATTTATCACAACGTTTCGGCTTTTGTACTCTCCGGCCTTCTTCAGATGGTTGGAATGTCGAACTGAATCCTATATTTTGCTCACTGAGGTAGACTGTTCTAGTTCCACGTGCCATGTCTAATGGAGGTCAGTTATCAGTTATCTCTTGTTAATTCACCTCTCCAAGTTCTCTGCTTTCACCGGGTCCTGTCACTGGATCTAACTAACGCCTTTATCCACTGGGCCATGTGCCCTTGAGGACATATGTTTATGAATTTCTGGGTATTATAAACCTAATGGCTTCAGCAAACATATTGTACCAGTGCTCATATTGCAATTTTTGCATTTATGATCCATGTTTTTACCAGAGCTCATATTACAATTTTTGTTGTTACTATTGCTTTTCTCTGGCACTCCTTAATATTGGCTCCCATATTGTATTCATTTCTATGCTTGGTCGGCTCACGAGACTTTTGTGGCCTAGCATATGTGCTTATCCCTTAAGTTTCCGAATTTTCCAATGGTGTTCATTGTCTATGATCTCAACCTGATCCCACAGAGAGCGGTGATCTCCTTTTTCTCTCCATATGTGGTCAGCCACACCTGATTTTTTTCACGTCCCCTCGTGTTACAGCTTTCTGGTGTTCTTGAAGCCTTACCTTAAGGGGGGCAGCCTGTCTCCCCTTTATATTTCTTTCAGCATTTGCACTGGATGGCGAACACATAGTCTTTAGGCATGTTCTCCTCTATGGGGGGGGTCTTACTCGGGAGAGATATCTGCGAAGTGTCGTCCAGCTTTTGAAGGTTGTCCTGATGTTATATGAACCGCAGATCCTTTGTATTTTCTCTGATAACCCCTTCACATAAGATAGACAGACTGTTAAGTGTGTTGCTGTTCTCCTCTTGTACCCGCGTATCCCTGTTTTTGGGGGGTTGCTGTCATGTACCCAGGGTAGTTGTTACGTTGTAGGGTACTACTTATACTGAACCATTCTTTATGTAATGTCTCTTGGTCGTCACTTACGACTTTTGCTCGGTGTTGTAAGCATCCCTTACTTTACGCTGTATGGATGGTGGGAGTTGAAATTGAGGTACTGTTCTGTCAATGTCGGTTTGCGGTCTACGAATGTCTTGAACCCATGCTCTGTTCGAGATATTAGATGTTGACTTTCTGTACACAAACAACACACATCGGAATGGAAGATGAGGGCTTAGCAATGGGCTCGCCATTATCACCAGCAATGGCGAATGTATACATGGAATACTTTGAGGAAATGGCATTAGAATCACTATCTCTAAAGCCCACTCTATGGTTAAGATACGTAGGTGACACCTTCATACTCTGGCCACACCAGGAAGATGTCAAGGTTCTACCGGACTATGTGAACACAGTAAGAACTTCGATAGAGTTCAAAATGGAAAAAGAGAGTAACAAAACACTCCCATTCCTGAATATACTTATATCTCGAACAGATATGCATTTTTGTCGTGGTAACTTTCATATTCCAATGTAACTGTTTATAATAAATATTTATTGCTCTACTCTTTTTTAAATTATTGTTATGAATGTTTGAATTTATATTCTCTTCGTATTTTTACATTTGGATATATGTGTTTTCCTTTTGTCTTTATTCATATATATATATATATATATATATATATATATATATATATATATATATATATATATATATATCAATTAGATGTCAAAATGAGGGAGAAAATAAATATTTTGAAAGAATCACAAAATTTTCGATTATTCTTGCAACATTTGCCAGTGCTTGATATTTGTGTACACATACACACACAATAAGTTGCAACCACGTACATATATATATATATATGAGAGAGAGAGAGAGAGAGAGAGAGAGAACATGCAATACACACATTTAATATTTATGTCTCATATATATTATTATAACGATATATATATATATATATATATATATATATATATATATATATATATATATATATATATGTGTGTGTGTGTGTGTGTGTGTGTATATATATATATATATATGTATTAATTTTAAAAATATTTTTTTGGGTGTATATAATATAGTCGATTTCATTTAGATTCTATGTGTTTTTGTTTACATCGCTTTTATCATTTTAATATTCCATATTGTGGTAACAAAAGATCTTCCAGGAATGATGAAACGTTTAAGAAACTGGAAGCAAATTTACTGTTGGTGATCTAGCGATTAAATCACTTTCTATACGTTTTCTCTTCTAATTAGAGTAGCATTTTTAATATCAAGACTGCGGTCATTCTCGTTACAGTGCCCAACTAATGCGTTTAATGCATTGTTTCCTAAAATATCTCTTTTTGCGCCTATAATCTTTTATTTGAATTTCTTGAGCTTTCTCCGATGTATTCTTTGTGGCAATCATTACAAGCAATAGATTAAATTCCACCTTCAATTTTTACCTTATTGTTTTGTATTGATTAAGTCTTATTGTTTTACTTGTGACTGTGACAATTTTTATGTTGTGTTTAGATAAATCCTTTTCAATTGTAGTTTGGATCGTGTTACACGGGAGAATAATTTATTTTATATCCATTGGGTTTGTCAGAAGGGATAACTAATCTGTTTTGGAATATTTTATGAACCTTTTGTGTCGCATTGAATATGAAATAGGTTATTGGAGGTTTTTGAAAGTATTTTCAATATATTTCTCTTGTTCATGTAAATATTGGTGTCTGCAAATTCTGAGTGCGCTTAAGTAGAGTCCGATGATTATACCGGGTTTTATATTGTAGTTCACATGGAAAAGAAATTTATGAGATCATGCTTATTATTTGATTTTCTGTGGACACTAAGTTTTAAGCTGCTCTTAACGAGGTGCAGAATGATATCTAGGAAAGATAAAGTATTGTTTTCTTTCATTTCGCATGCAAATTCTATTGGAGGTTCGATTTTGTTTTGTTTATCTACAAGGTCAGATAAATCACTATCACGGGGATATATTAATAGAACATCATCAATATATCGGAAATATGTTGATTATTTAGGAAAATGTTTTGGAAAGGACCAAATTATAGAAATTCTAAGAAAATACATGCCAACATTCCATTAAGAGGTGATCCCATTTTTGTTTATGAAAATTATTATTAAATGTGAAATAGCACTGATTGGTGATGAGATAGCTGTTTTTTTTTTTTTTTTTTTTTTTATAAACAGGGATGTCTGATTTTATATTGGCCCTTAGTTTTTCAACTATGTGTTTCAATAATGATTTTCTGTTCAGTTATTTCTTCATATATTAATAGAGCATCATCAATATTGTTTTAAGCGTTTCACCCCAGGCAAGGCGGGAAGCCACTACCATGCAAGGGTTTACAGAAAGTTGGAGCAAGAGCAAATAGGAGTGATAGAGGAAAGGATGAAGAGAAGGGTAGGGGATAGATCAGGGGATCTAGAGACATCGATTGTCATTACATTTGAATAGTTGGAGATTATAGTTATCAGGGAAAACAGGAAAAGGGGAGGGAGTTCCACAGGCGAGAGGTGCGAGACATGAAGCTATTGGAGTAGAAGACACGGCTACATTTAACAGTTTCGAAAGTGAAAAGGTGAGAGCGAGATGCCAGCTTTGTTGAACGCTTAAATTCATGAAGTCTGGGAACCAGCGAAAGCAGCTCATCGGCGCAGTTACCGTGAAAGTATTTGTAAAAAAGACAGAGGGAGGCGACGGCACATCTGTGAGAGAGCGACTGCAGACGAGATGCCAGATCAGGACCAATTACGTTGCATATCTGTCTCTGGATCTTATCAAGAACCTTGAGACAAGCATAAAGGGCACCAGACTATATATAGCAGCAATACTCCATGCAAGGGCGAATGGTTGATTTGTAGATTTGAAGGATCGATTTCGTGGAAAAAAATTTCCTGGCGCGGCACAGGGAGTCAACTTTCTTTCCGGTGGACGAAGCTATTGGCTCAATGTATTTGTTCCATCTTAGGTCAGCAGTCATTTTGAGGTCGAGTAGTAGCTAAGAGGAGCTCTGGCGAAGTTGAGCGCCAGACATTCTAAAGGGGGTGCAGGGATGGTTTTCTGTGGTGAATAATAGAGAGCAGTTTTGTTTTTGAGGCGTTAAAGTTAACCAGCCAATTCCTGCCCCAGTTCACAACCGATTGGCGGTCCTTTTCGAGACGAACGGCCAGATTGTATATCGCAAGTATGTTGATTATTTCGGAAAAATATTTTGGAAAGGACCAGATTCCAGAAATTCTAAGAACCTACATGGCATTATTTAGCTAAGCGGTGATCCCATTAGTAATTCAAATTTTTATTTAGAGAAATTATTATTACATGTGAAATAACATTGATTGATGATGAGATGGCTGTTTTTTTTAAAAGTATTTTAGGGTGAGGTTTATCTTTGATTGTGTTAAATACTTTGAAATATGTTTAAATCTCTTAAAAATGTGTGAGTATGTGAGGTTGACTTTTGTAATGTGTTTTACAGAGTGAGGTTCGCATGATATACACTAATACATACACTCAGACATATATATATATATATATATATATATATATATATATATATATATATATATATAAGCATGGACACGTACAGGTACGGACACCTAGATAAAATCGACAAGGAAGTTTGTTTCTTCATCCCAAATCAATTTATCATCAGTCAAGTCGTGGTCTGCCTTCTGGAAAGATCGGTGACACTGTCTGGTATCAAGTTCTCTCTTAGGCCTTGTCTGAATGGCCGGGCCGGGCGCAAAACTGTCTTTCATTGACATTGACATTCGAAAAAATTCCCCCACACCGATTCCGCAAAAGAAAAGCCAAACATTTCTGAATGAACAACAAATTTGCAGGCGTTATGTATATCTCTGAAGGAATTCCGAGATTTAAGTACGACATGGGCGAAAACACCAAATATAAAAACGTTATATACAAACAAATTCTTCTTCTTCTTCTTCTTCTCTTGATGAGTGTTCGTGTCACTCGAGGTAGAGAGTTACGTTAAGGAGTAGTCTATATGGACAGGAAGGGAAGATAACGGTTAACTCTAGACTTGAACAGGTTAGGATTTTAGTGATCGAGGAAACATTCTTTTCGGAGTCTGTTCCACAGAGCAGGGGTTCGAGGGAAGAAGCTATTTGAATGGAACTTACTTCTCGTCAATGCAATACGCGAGGGGGTGGGGATATATGGCTGGTTTGCTAAGTAGCATGGCGGTTTCTCACCGTGATGGTTAGACCTGATAAAACCAAGGAATGTAGTTCGTCAGAGCAATTTCTCTCCACAACATCCTTTCCCTCGTGGGTCTTAGCAGCGTTTCTAGATCTGCAAGCCTCCCGTTCGTGCCCCTCTAGCTATTCCCAAAATCTCGTCAGGTCGGTGACCCGCTGCCTCTCTCTTGCCGTCAGCAAGCACTGTGAGAATTAAATTTTACAAGTCGTTCTTTCTCATTAAATGTCTCTTTCAGATTCAGTGTATAAATAATCTTATGTGGAATTCCCAGTGCCATTCTATATGTATTTAGATTTCTCTCCATCTGTGGCGAGACAAGTCTCGCATTCATTGCCATACAAGAGAATTGATATCTCATAGCAGTCATGGATTCTTTTTTTCTAAGAAAAATTTCCTGTTTCTTCTTACTTTGTTTAGCTTTTTGAAGACATCTTTCGATAATCTGATCCGTGTTCGGCGATCAGTGTCACATTTTTTAAATTGCTTGTAGTTAAAATCTATTTGGTTTGTATTTCGTAAGATGATTTTTATTCTTTTTTTCTTAGCTTCAGGACTAAGGCGATCATGGCACTCCACGTTTTCCTATCCTTTGTAGCAGTAAGTAATATTTGGCCATT
>CAHIKZ030004310.1:1172500-1222500 GCA_903632075.3 Acanthosepion pharaonis | reverse complement strand
TAATTTCCACTTTATAGAAACATATTCTTGTTGTCTGTCCTGGCTCATTAGGGGTCTTAAATAAACAGTTGTCTGCTTAATTTAAACAGCCACCTGCGCTAATGCAAAGCTCTTCAGTAAATGAGCCCCCCGGTTGATTGGCATTTGTTTACATTTCGTGAAAAATTACACTCTGTCAAATGAAGATAGCTCAGTGGTAGAAACTATAACTGACACCAAATCGGTTGGGTTTCAATCCTAGCTTGAGGCATTTGGATGTCTAATCGCACTGAGGAGATGTGGAATGACATATTTTTTCGGATGTTGTCCGCCATCGTTTAACATTATCCCTATTATGCTGATGGCAAACTCAGAAAGAAAATCAAAAGAGATAGCAGATAATATAGTGAAGGAAGGCAAGAAGAAAGGACTACCAACTGTAGGATGACAATAAACATAAAAAAGAAACTGCCTAAGACAAGTGCTACATATTAAAACTATGTAATGAAAATATACTATAGATTTAATATTTGAAAATTCATAAGACTTGAATATTTTTGCAAAACGCTGACGCATATTGAAATCATCACAGTATTTAGTATTTTATATTTACTCAAACTTTCACGTGGTCATGTGTGACACAAGGTCAGTTTAATGTGCCCGAGCGCATACACCCGGGCTACCTATATTTATATATTCGTTTATATATATATATATATATGTGTATGTGTGTGTGTGTGTGTGTGAGAGAGAGAGAGAGAGAGAGAGAGAGAGAGAGAGAGTGTATGTGTGTGCGCGTGTAAAATTATGGATTTTAACATTTTTTTATCATTTCAAAGATTATTTTTAGTAGATACTCGTATTTGAGTCGACGCTCCATTTATTTATTTATTTTTATTTCAAGTATATTTTTCGTCTACCGGCCTGCATGCTTGTAAAATCTTAATAAATATAATAAGCCCTCAATTTTTTTTTCTCCTGTTTTTTTTTTCGAGTACACCGTTCCGGTAAATGGAATATATACTGTTTAAAATAAACGCTGCTTCTACTGAAACACAGGTTTACAGTAAAAAAAAAAGATGTTTCAAGTAATAAATAAAAAATATCCGTTAATATTCTGGTCAATAGAAGCACTGAAAACATTTAGTGACCTACTTAACAAATTTGTATGAATAGCTGGAAGAGAGAAATTTATGCCGAGAAATGTTAGACATATAACAAAAATCATTTAAAATACCCGAAGTATATATTTGAATTTGTAGAGCATGGGAGGTAACCCGAACAAAATTCATAAGTTATTTCCCTTAGATTATTAATCCAATTTTTCTTGTTACTATCTCTGTTGTACAGAGATAGTAATGTTCAAAGTGGGCTATTTTTTTTGAAATGGCTATTTTTTTTTTTAAAAAGGCCTTTTTACACCCTTAAATATTATCTCTGTTGTACAGAAATTACAATTTTTAATTAAGTCATAGACACTGAGAGTTTCTAAATATTCAGCTACATCCTATAGCACAAACTTAATGTAATTACGTGATTATTTATTTTACGCTTAATTTTGAAACTCGTGTTTCGGGACGTGACCCTCTTCATTATCTAATCACGTATAGCAGATAGGATGACGATTTATCGCGGATGATATTGAGAAGATTTAAAATAAATTTATTCAACCCATAGAGGAATTCTATACAATATATTTTCATATAATAAACAACAAGGTTTAAAAGAAGAGTGAAATTAGAAATTAATGTGTTACATACACATTAATATATAATTTAGTTCAGATAAAAGGAGGCAGAACTCAGAAAAAAAGGAAGGAAAATATTTATGTAATGAGCAGCACTTCGTCTAACGGCCTGTGTACTTGAAAAAACTTGATGAAGTAAAGGGAGGCAACAAATATATTTATTAAGAATTAACACATTGAAAATGAATTTTAAAAGATTTAAAAACTTTAGAAAAGCTTTATAAATTATTCAATTTTTAATTGTAAAAAATGAAAAGAAATCTTGTAAAAATTTTTTTTTTTTTTTTAAATTTTTCATTATTCATACAATATTGTCTTTAATATATATTATTCATAAAACAATTAAAAGCTTCTCTAACTAAGCAATGTTTTAGTTTTATTGCGTTTTTTTTTTATTTTTCGATTCAGAACAGATTTTCGAGAAGATCGGTCCGATTTAAAAAAAAAAAAAAATATCGAGGATTCAAATTTTTCAAAGAATTCTGTTTTTAACTAATATAGTCACATTTTTTTTTTTTTTTTAGTGAAAACGTGATGCCATTTCTAAGCTTAGGTCCCTGGGTGCGACCCGGAAAGAAATGAGTACACATCAGAAATCAACGGAAATAAAATAATAATAATAAATGCATGAATAAAACTATCTGTAGCCTAGAAATCTTGGTGTGATAACCAGTCGGCAATAATGTCTCATGGGCAGGACGAGTTTTTTTTTTTAATCTTTGGTCAAAAGTCGTCTTGAACAAAATGACCCCTTAGCAGTCAAGGATAAAACGAAAAGAAAAAGGGAAAAAAAAGAAGAAAGAAATCAACAATCTCAATACTTACAAATAAATACGCATACGAGATCGTGTCAACAGGCACCGCGTAATCTTAGAGAGGAACCACAACAGGCACCGCGTAATCTTAGAGAGGAACCACTCTAGGGCCGAAAAATCTGTCACTGGAACAAACTCTTCAAACGAGAATGAAACACCTGATCACCAAAACAAGATTAACTCCAACATTGGATCTGGTGACTTAAATGTTAAATCAATTAATAAAAAGAAAGCGAACAAAATAGAAACACAAAGAGTATAAAAAGTGATGCCATCTTTTTTAACTATATTCAGAAATCAACAAAAAACATCATCATAATGTAACATGACAAATATAGAGAGATATGGTAGCAAGTATCACGATCCCAATATGCATGTTAATGTCCACAGGGATATCATGCGAAATCACATAGGATTTTTTTTGCTTTGTTATTCATTAATCCGCTATAATAATTATTAAAACTGATCTGCGACTAGCCATTAAGAGGAGACAACCAAAAATAAAATATCCTGATTTACCTCCCTTTGATATACTATTGCTTGTTTGAATATAGTAATTATCTAAGTGTTGCTTAGATGTGGTACAAAGCCGAAAGTATGTGGCACCCATGAGGATCGAACTCACTATTAAGTCGTAATTCATCTAGCGAGACAAGCTTGTTAACAATATGTCGATGTGCCACTATTCTTTTTCATATGAAGTGTGGTTTAAATACATTTTGCTGAAATTTACAATAGGCGTATTTAGGGGAGACAACCAAAAAAAAAAAAATATCTAGATTTACTTCCCTTTGATATACAATTAGTCGTAATTCATCTCGCGAGACAAGCTAATTACATGGCAAAACGTCGAAGAGTTACTGTTTTTTTTTACTAAGTATAGCTTAGATGTGGCACAAGGCCGTGCTTAATGAGAATCTAGTCGTAATCTATCTAGCGAGACAAGTTTGTAACAACACGTCGATGTGCCACTATTCTTTTTTGAAATGGGGATGTCGTCAAATACATTTTGCTGAAATTTATTATAGTTTTATTTAAGTTTTTTTCTAATTCATCAAAATATCTTCATCAAAAATAACTGCTTCGGCCATAAAGTAAACAATGTTTAATTTGTCCGGTTTAAAATTGAATGAACATCATATGATCGGATTTGATAATTCGATTGGTTTGTGTGTTCTAAAAAATATTCTTTCGAAGTTTGTAATTCCTTACGGATTAATTTTCCTGTTAAGTTTAAAAATAAAAAAAGAAATGCCTTAATTAGAGTAATGGATATTGACGCGAAAAATAGATTCGGCTAACGAAGCTCAATTCACGCTTCTCCTTTTGATAGAATAATTTCTTTTAGTCAAATCTCTTTGAAAACCGTCACTGGTTATCACTGTTTTTGCATCTCGTTGCAAGCAAGGCAGGAATGTCATTAGTATGCGGGGAAGTTACAAGCAATGAAAGTGAGAGAAAAGACTGAGTATAGGGAGGATTGAGAAAAGGACAAAAGATGAATGGGATTCAAGAAGATAGAAGATAGCGGTTGACGTTGCATTTAAATTTTTGAAGATTGTAGTTATCATGGAAACAAATAAACGGAAGCGACTTCTACAGGCGTGAAGTGCGGGAAAAGAGACTGCTGGAATAGAAGTGGCGGTTGGATTTAACTATTTCAATAATACCAATCTAGTATCACACTTAAATTCATGTAATCGAAGCACCAGGGGAAAATAGCTTGTCGGAGTTAGCTCTTCCTTAATTCCCTAATTGTTCACTAGTGGACGCTCTCCCTACACTATAAATACTGGGCGATTTCTTGCCTCGTCCTCTTTTTTGCTTTACATTTCAGCGGACACATTTAAAAATGTAATCTCTCACAGAGATCAGCGTTTTTGTCCACAAGTGGGAAAACGCCATGAAACACACATACACGTACGTACGAACATTCACCAAAATACAAACTCTTTACCTTCACACACAAACAGAAATTTTGATGTCTTTGTCGCTTGTAAATTTGTTGTTTAATACATATATTTGTTGACATATATCGGTCTTGTTTGTTTTTTTTTACATCTTCGGTTGGACTCAGCTTGAGTCAGCTATGTTCTTGTAGTTGGACCTTCTTCTAGCAGGAGTAAACAGCACATATTCCTAATTCAGCAACACTCAAACCCAATCTTCTCTATAAGCTCGTCAGTGCAGATGTCACAGATGTCATGAAAATATTTGTAGAACAGACAGGGAATCCACATGACATCGCTAAGTAAGCGACTGAAGCCAAGTCAGGATCGATTACATTAGAGATCCTATTTTGGATTTTGAACTCCGAGACAAATAGCAGGAGCGCCAGTTCAGATAAGGCTTCAGTATTCAATGCACAGGCGAATGGTAGATTTGTAAATATGCAAGATGAACACTGACAAGAATAACATCTTTGGTCGCTGTTTCTCTCTCCTTCTCTTGAATAACATGCTAACAGCATTGCTTTCTGGTTCATATTATGTTGTTTTTCTTTCAACCTCTTGTAAAAAATGATATGTGAGATATGTCTGAAAAGTATTGGGACGAGGTGTGCTGAGTGCACGAAAGATGGATAAGCGAATACTCTTATTATCTAACATGATATCTTGTCATCTTGACTTTCTGCGACCATTTCCTTCATTGCACATGCTTCTGTGGCAGGACAAATTGTGGATGCTTCACCACGACAATTCACCTGCTCACAGCGCCCTGGGCAGCGGGGAGTTTCTGCCCGAGAAGAATATTCCGTACGGGAACACACTCCCTATTCACCTGATCTTGATACGTGTGACTTTTTTCTTTTCCCCAAGCTGAAGTGGATTATCAAGTGGACCCGTTTTGAATGCTATTAAGGGGGATGTAACGACGGAGATAGGGACACTCCAGAAGAATTCTTCTAGCAGCGCAGAAGTGCGTTTGACTAATGAGGGTGTGGATTACTTTGAAGGGTAAACCATGTTGTTTGGAATTGAAATAAATTGTTTGTGACACCACTTCCGGTACATTTACAGACTGGCCTCGTATACCGATGCATAAACTTTATTACTATTATGATCTAATTTAACATTGTCATAATTTGATGGATGCATCTATTATGATTTTTAATTAGCAATCCTTGACCATTTCATATGTAACAGTAATTGTAATATTCGCCGTTTCCTTATAAGAAAACATTTGTCATTCACTGTCCAAGCAGCCGCTATTACTGTCGGTTTACATTTATGAAATCTTTCTCTTAAAACAATCCGTAAGGAAAATAGGTTTCCCAAGATCCAGTAGCTGTTATCGCTCTTTCCAGAATTGATGGGGGATTTTCCTTCTTAACCTTTTGTTTGAAGTAGTGTGGAAAGTCATTATTTTTTTTTTCTTCGAGTTACATGTGCTACCCATTTTAGTAGTTGCTGCTGTTGGTAATCCTCGATTAATGTGGTTTGTGTTATTTTTGTTTGTGATTCTGTAGCGCCAATCCACAATCTTCGAAACAGGATGGCCCTCGCTAAGACCTGGAGGCCTCATTTACTCGAAGTCATTTTTAATCATCGATCTGATAAAAAGAAATGGTTGCATAGAGTCGAAACTTTCGATATTTCTGAACGAGTTTGGCGCCATAAATGACATCCAGATGAAAGTATCGATCCAATTTCAGAACATGACTTGAGTATTTTGGTAATTGTGCATAGTGTCAAAGCTCTCCTTCTGAAAAAGGCTTAATGGTGGTGTGATGATAGCTTTCACTCTGTTGGGTGTATGATAGTGTGTGCGTTTTTATATGTGAACAATTAAGAAGACACATACAAAAACTTGTGTTTCTGCCACGGACCGTTTATTCTTTTTATAATGGTGTAGGGAAAAAGTCCTCAATATCTCTTAGGTATCTTCGTTTTCTGGTTCAGAAGTAAGGGTAAGTAAGGATAATAATGGTTAGAATAGGTGAGCTCAAGTCTACCTTGCGCAGACTTGGAACAACCAAATAAACAAATTCTACTTAATTTATTGTTGAAAAGTGTAAACATGGTTATGGTATTCCCGTTTTCTTTTTCTTAGTCCAGAAGTTAGGGCACGTAAGAATAAACATCGTTATAATGGCCAAGCACATAAAAGCCTTGTGCTGAGTTGGAACAACCAAAGAAAAGGATGATTTACTTTTTAGGTAGAGGTTTCGGAAAACACGTGCGAATTCCATGCATTGGAAAGTGAAAAGTGAGTTCAGTCAGTGGACCCAGGAAAATATATACCCAGAGGGGACGTAATATCCATGTTGTGCTACATTTTGGAGCAAAGAGGGAGAAAAAGTCTTAAGATGGAAAATGTTTGTCTTTTTATTGACGAAAGCCAAATGGGTTAATCCTAATGAAGCTTCCTTCACTGATCGCATCATGGGAAAATGTTTTATTATTATTCATTATTATATATTTATTTACTGATTTATTTCTTTATTTTAATTCATTTTCCCAAAAATAAAAGATTCTCTTATTCAAAGTAATGGGACCGATATTCACTACACTATTTACATTATTCAGACTATTGTCCTCATCTTTGTCGCCATATTTATCACAGCGTTTCAGTCGTTGTACGCTCCGGCCTTCTTCAGGTGGTTGGAATGCCGAACTGAACCCTTTATTTCGCTCACTGGGGTTGACTGTTCTAGTTCCACGTGCCATGTCTAATGGATGTCAGTTATCAGTTATCTCCTGTTAATTTCCCTCTCCAAGTTCTCCACTGCCTTAACCGGGTATTGAACACACACTCTTTGGGTCCTGTCGCCTGAGGACACATGGCACAGTGGATAAAGGCTTTAGTTAGATCCAGTGGCAGGATCCAAAGAGTGTGAGTTCAATACCCGGTTAAGGCAGTGGAGAACTTGGAGAGGGGAATTTAAAGGAGATAACTGATAACTATTTTTTGTGTAAAAATTTGATCATGAAAACTTGGACTATACTCAGGTATATATTTGGTAGGTAAATAAAAAAGAAAACAAATTAAATACAAATATAGATATATTATTTATTCTATTTATATGTAGATTGTTGTCCTAATGTTGTTCAGACTGAAATATAGACATGTTTTAATATTGGAGCTTTCGTTAAAATCATTCGTAAAATTCTGTCATCTGAGAATAAAAACCACCGATATTCATGAAAAACTCTTACAAAATCCGAATTACACGAATCTTCGGGAGCAGCAAAAGATTTTACTTCCAAAGAACTGAAAGCCTTTACTATTAGGTTTAATATTGAATTGCAAGGGAACAAAAATCTAACAGACGACACATGAATCATAACTACACTTAGGTCGAATCTTGAGAGGTGGAATTTCACATTGTTTATTATTATCAATAATTTGTTACTTTCATGTTTGAGAAGTTCCTTGATAATAAATGACGCAAATGTGGTGGCATTAAATGTGCCACTAATAGTTTGATGACCAATGATTCCTCATGAGAAACTGGCATACAGAATGCAACAATTCCGTCTTATATTGAATGGGATAATTTTGTTTGTTTTGCATTTTGGAAATGGATATCCATAGTGGCAATATATGTGTAGATTGAACCCTGTTTCATGGACGAAAACAGAATTGGTCAAAACCGAATTCATAATGGATAACATGTTCTTTTCTTGCATTAAGAGTGGAATGTGAGTTTATGTCTTCGAGAAATCAAACGAAAGGCTTTCGGTTCAAATACATTAGTCACGATAATCCTTGAGGCTTTCTGTTGACTGACTCCGATCCTTTTTCTTTTAACTTTTGAATAACCCGTTTTTTTAAAGTCTAACTAGGATCATTATCTATCTATCTATCTATCTATCTATCTATCTATTATGGAGAAACTACACCGAGAGGTTAATAATAATAATATTAGCAACTATAAACACACGTTAAAGACATATTACAGCACCAAACGTTATTGAATCTATTTTTAAAGAATCTAACTTAAGTTTATCTAAAACAAACGGTATGTACGTAAAAACGTTTTCAAATATACATGCGAATAAGCAACAAACATAAAGTTTACTAGACATTTACACACACACACACTATTACGAATATACATTATCATCTGATGCCCACATAGAAAAGCTAGAATTTTTAAACGCGTACATAGATACAACAACGTTTCCGGTTTTTTCAGTTAGGCTTGGAGTCCATTAATTTCTTGAAACTCGAATGCGCATAATGCATGAGTAACCAATGAAACTCAAACACACAAAAATAAAAACACCAGAATTTCTTTTTTCTTTTTCTCCATATTTCATTCTCTGATGAAGCTTTATAAAAGTGAAACATGTTAGTTTGATAAATATTTCCTATTTGTTCTTTATCTTATCATTCTATATATATGTATATCAATGCCCATGTGTTCATATCTATATATCTATCTATCTATGCCCATGTGTTCATATCTATCTATCTATCTATCTATCTATCTATCTATCTATCTATCTTTTCTGGTCTTTTATTAATATTGGTAAATGGCATTCATTGGATTGATCATGCAATCATGAAAACGTGCCAGTGGTTCCATACGGGTCCTTATTAATATTGTATTTATCATTCAATTGGCGCTCAGAATGAAAACGTTTTTCATTGTAAAATTAGCAGACGATCGTCGTAGTCTCACATACGTGATGCAATAAGTTATCTTCAGTAAAAAGTGTTATTGTTAATTATCACTTCTGTATTACGCCGAAGACTGATTTCCATTTTGCTGATGTGATTCTTTCTGGCACCTTTTAGGAATTCGGAATCACTTAACCACGAGCTTTTCTACAGTTTCCTTTTGTAATTCATTTAGCCACTTTCTAACACTAATTTCTTAATCTTTGAGCTGCCAGATATTTTTGTTGTATTTCTTGCCATTTTGTCAGCAATTTTTCTTCTGTCTTAATCTCATGTGGCATTGACTGGTTCATGTCGCCATTTTCCGTTTCTTTCTGTAGAAGAATTTCTCTGCAACAGACAGTTTATTCTCTTGTTTCATTTTCAATTCGTTTTTTGTTTTTCTCGTGTTCTTTGTCTAACCCTGACACCCTCCTCGACAATCGACATTTTTCATAACATTCTAATCGTCCATCAGGAAAATGAAAACAATAAAAAAACAAAAAAAAAACAAACAAAAAAACCATAAAGAAACTCGCCAAAATTATTTACACAAAAAAAGAACCGAACTAAGTAGCAAAATATAAAAACTCACTTAATTTGCTTTAACCGAAAATGCTAAAATAGCACAAAGAATGCGTATAAATCAACTTTTCGAAAATATGAAACGAAACATGAAAATTTAACATACAGAACTTATTGCTGAAAAAAAAAATTTTTTATTAGTTCCTTTTCTTCATGGTTTTCAATATATTTCTTAAGAAAAATCATTAGAAATGATTAGATTTTATATAATACAGTCTTCGGGAAATGATGGCGTTTTAATAGAAAGGCGATAGAAAAATTGAAGTTACATTTATTCAAATATTATGGTGTTCGGTTAGTAATTACGTTTTACGAGAATTTTTTATCATGTGAAGCAAGACAATGAAGTCACTAAGACACAAGGGGAAACTGAGGAGAAAAAATTAGGAAAAATATAAACCTTATTAAGGAATGTGAACAATAAATGAAGATGAATCGGGAAGAAATTCTTAATGTTGGTTAAAGACCAGAATAAATGTCTGCAAATCTTAGATTCTGTTAAAGCAATCCAAATAATAAAGGCTGGTTCCTTTTTCTAGTGGACAAATACAAAAATGTCTATAAATATTAGATTTTATCAAAGCTATGCGCTTAAATTATTTTTCTAATGAAGAACATTGTTAATAATTGTTTTTATTATTTCGCTCATAGTAAGGCAATAAAGCCACTAAGATACAATGGGTTACTGACTTGGAAAAAATAAAAAAATAAAACATCATTAAGCCGCAAAAGCAATAAATAAAGAAGAATAAAAAAAATAACTGGAAAGCAAGAAAATGGAAGAAAATTCCATGGGCGAGAAATGCCGGATATAAAAGAAAATGACTTCTTTGGATGGAGTTCCAGTTTTAGTGTTCGAACTAATTTCTCATTTCCGTTTTTACTTTCTGTTGACATGCACAACCTATTCTACATTCCTCGTAACAATACGATACAAAAGTGAAAGGTGAGCAGATGGTACAACGTTGTGTTTGGTTCTCAAGCGGAATCTTATGAAGAACCTAGTTTCCCCACTATTTTTCCAGGTTTTTGCAATTAAACTCTGAAATGCACTACGAACGACAGAGTGTCGGATAGAACTGAACTTACCTAATGCGAGATGTTTACCATTCAACCAAGGTTCTACGTTGGATGGTCGACCCATAGCAGCGAAATACATAAGAATTTTCCGAACATCATAATATAAAAGTCATATTAGAGAAATATATATATATATGAGAAATATATGCAATTAAGAATAAAAATAAAATAGGACGTACACATATTGTATGGTAATTTACTCACAAAACCTACTTGACAAATCTGCCATAGAGAAATACGAACCCGGGTCGCGCTGTCAGAACGCTAACGTCCAAACAATTCGGCCACGCACCTATACCAATTTCCCATTATATCTATTTAAAAGCAACAAAATAATTTTTCGTAGTCCGTTGTTTTCTTTCTTGACGTTAGCTGGGTCCAATTTTTTTGTTTTTACTCCCTGCCTCAAGATATTCGCCAAAATATATTTCGTTGATAAAGAAAGAAAAAAAAATCAAAGAAAGTAAAAAAAATGTTTATGAGATAAATTGCTCAATATCAGAGATAGAGCGTTTGTAAATATAAAAGTGAACATAGAAGTGAATACTTAGAGGCGACAGTCTGTTTCATGCTAAATGCA
Source organism: Acanthosepion pharaonis (assembly GCA_903632075.3). NCBI lineage: Eukaryota > Metazoa > Mollusca > Cephalopoda > Sepiida > Sepiidae > Acanthosepion > Acanthosepion pharaonis. The sequence goes on along the minus strand of CAHIKZ030004310.1, from coordinate 1,211,105 downwards.
ATCGTCAGGAGCACTCATGGCCTGACGATTACATCTAGCATGAAACAGATTGTTGCCTCTAAGTGTTGACTTCTATGTTCACTTTTATATTTACATACATACATACATATATATATATATATATATATATATATATATATATATATATATATATATATATAACAGTATTACTCGCTTGATAAACCTCGGAGGGCTCAACTTGTAGACACCTGAGGGCACATTGGTACCTGAGGAAAAAATGGTAGTAAAAAAGAAAGAACTAAAAACATCAGAAGAAGACGAAACCAAATCGTCAAGTGTCTGTGTTTTCCTATCTTTTTGTTTTGTCACATTTGTTTATGTTTTTAATGGTTTTATCAATAAATACTGTTCCGCCATTTCCTTTTTTAGCCAGTTTACACTGAAGATCCGTTTAGGTCAAACCTAGATAGCTTTGCCTGGTTCGTTAGGATTAATTCTAATCTACATACATACATACATAGATACAGACATGGAGGCTGTTAAATGTACAATCTAACTTTTACAATCTTCGGCTCATGGTACCAAAACATGGTAAAGTATTCATATAAACATATGTCCAAAAGGCTATCGTTGTACCTCATTAAAGAAAATTATAAAAAATGTTCAAATATCTGTCTATATTTCTGAGATGAGGCATTATGTAAACTATTTATATTATTCGGACTATTGTCCTCATCTTTGTCGCCATATTTATTACAACGTTTCGGCCTTTCAGCATCTGTCTATATCTCTGAGATGATGTATTATGTACGCTATTTGCATTATTCGGACTATTGTCCTCATCTTTCTCGCCATATTTATCACAGCTTATCAGTATCTGTCTATATTTCTGAGATGAGGTATTATGTACACTATTTGCATTATTCGGACTATTGTTCTCATCTTTGTCACCATATTTATTACAACATTTCGGCCTTTCAGTATCTGTCTATATTTCTGAGGTCTTGACGCAGAACATTAATAGTTAGTGATTTTTTTCTGACTTTTCATTTCTATCTTGTCTAGAAGTTCCCACAGATTTTTTGGCGTATGCCAGCAATACCGTCTCACCTGCCTATCGTCTGTTGATAAGATTGTGTCTCCGAATCATAGATCTTCGTTGAATTCCTAGTTGTCTTAAGATCGCCTCCCTGTAAATCTGGTGAGATGGCGTATCCTTGTCTTACAGCCCTCTCTATTTTTTGTACTTGCTCAATTCACTTATGACACAGTACTGACACAGTACTGATAGCAGACACGGAAAAGAAATTACAAAATTTCCCACAGAAGGTAGAGATGGAGAGTGGGAAGAAAGGACTAAACATAAACTACAAGACGACAGAATGCATGGTTGTCAGTAAGAGGATGAGCCTGAAATGCGATTTGCAGTTCAGGGAAACTAGAATCAAGCAGACGCCGAAGTTTAGACACCTGGGAAGCGTCTTGACAGCGGATGGTAAATGCGACACTGAGATCCGTAGGCGTATTGGGATTGCCAAGAACATGTTCTAAAAGATGGGCAGTGTACTGCGAGACAGGAGGATATCTTTGGTAACAAAGAAAAGAGCTGTCACGTGACATCTGTTCTTCTTTACGGCAGCGAATGTTGGACGATTTCCTCAAAGATGAAGAAGAGACTCGAGGTGACAGAGATGTGGTTCTACAAAAGGATGTCATGGATCGAACGTAATGATGAAATCTTAGAAAGGTTGCAAACAAGGAGGAGGCTTAATATACTTAATATCAGGAAGAGGCAGCTGAAGTTTCTGGGACACATAAGGAGGAAAGGAGAGCTTGGAGAATCTGATACTCACGGGTCGAATAGAGGGAAAGGGAGACAAGGGAAAACAACGCATGATGTACCTGGTGGACTTAAGCAAGTGGATGACAGAATGTAAACTGGTGGAGGAAGCAGAAGGAAGGAACTTGTTGAGAGCTGCAAGGGATAGAGGGAAGCGTGGGGAGCCATGATCGCCTACGTCCTGAAATGACATGGCACATGAAAGAAAGATCCGTATGTATGCCCGTTGCTCCCAGTAAACATCCTGGATTATTCTAATATAGCGATTTACTAAGCGTAGCTTAGGTGTGGCAAAAGACCGAAAGTATGGTGTATCCATGAGGAGCGAGATCCCTACTCATTCGTAATTGATTTGGCATGACAAGCTTGTTAACCATTACACCACATCGAAGTACCCCTGGATTATTCTAATAATTTTTTTCCCCAATGTACAGGGTGATTGAAAAATCACTCTCTATTTTATGCATGATGAACTCTCCCGTTTTGCAAAAATTATAATTAGACAGGAGAGTCCATTATACATAAAACAGGGAGTTACTTTTCAATCCCCCTGTATATTTATTTATGCGAGCTACATTGGTTGACCTAGATGGGGCGTGAAAACTATTCTGCCCTCAACGTTAAGTTGTGGGGTTGTGACTTTTATTTATTTATTTATTTATTTTAAGCATTTCACCCCAAGCAAAGCTGGATGCCACTAGTACGCAAGGGGTTACATAGGATTTGAAGCGAGAGCAGATAGGAGTGATAGAGGAAAGGATGAGGAGAAGGATAGTGGATAGATCAATGCAACTGGAGATGTCGATTGACATTACATTTGAATAGTTAGAGATTATAGCTATCAGGGAAACAGGAAAAGGGAAGGGAGTTCCACAGGCGAGAGGTGCAAGGTATGAAGCTACTGGAGTAAAAGAGACGGCTACATTTAACAGTTTCAACAGTGAAAAGTTGTGAGCGAGATGCCAGCCTCGTAGGGCGCTTGAATTCATGAAACCTGGGAACCAGCGAAAGCAGCTCATCGGAGCAATTACCATGAGGTGCTCTCGAGTTGAGCGTCAGATTTTCTAATGGGGTACAGGGAAAGCTCTCTGTGGTGATCAATGTTTCCCGTAATCGGCAGTGATGACCTGTCTAAGTTCCGGTTTATTATGTCATGAAAAAAATAACTTCCCTAACTCCACCATCTGAGCTTAATTTTCTATTAAGCATAGATCTGACAATCAATTGGTTGATCAAGACAAACCCACAAGTCTATTTTTAATCCTGACCATATGCTTTCTTTCGGAAAAGAAGTAACATTTTGCTTTTGAATTTTGTAAAAATATTTAATCACCAGTCACTTACCATTCGCCGGAAGAAGTACAACGTAGTATCGAAACATGAAAGCTATTGTGTTTCAACATGTTTTTGTTCTAATATCTAAAATAAAATAATAATGATATATTGTTCTACTGTGTATTGAGCCTATTTTTTAAACGTAAATGTTACGAAAAACGGAATGTTATTTCATCCGTTCTTTCTCTCATTTGGATCTTTCTGGTGAGGAAATGTGGGTTTGTAAACAGTGACTATTACGGCTGATATAGCGAGACTCCTCGGCAAAAGCGAATTGAGTCCTGTCAGTCACTGTGTGTTTATCTAAAAATAAATACGGCTTAGTGGTAGAATCTCCAACGGACGACAATTCAGTCGGGCTTCGATTCTAGCTAGAGGCAACCGGACGTCGAGCCACACTGAAGAGCTGTGATACAGCGAAACAGTCTGTCTGTGGATGACATTATATATATATATATATATATATATATATATATATATATATATATGTGTGTGTGTGTGTGTGTGTGTGTGTGTGTGTGTGTGTGTGACAGAGAGAGAGAGAATCTTTTCATTTAAACAAGTTCCATTAAATACTGTAGACATATTGTGCTTACTCATTTTGGTACTGATATTTTTTTAACCCAAGTACTTTCGACCTTTGAGTACTTTTGTAATTGAGTTATTATTTTTAAAATTTACGGTAGACACTGATATATGTACAATCTACAATATAATTAAAAAATAATTTTCAATGTTTGGAATCGGGTTCCTGGCACCAAAACAAAGTATAATGTCCATATAAACATATGTCCAAAAAGTCATTGTTGTACAGCATCTCATAAGAAATATTTAAAATGTCCTCCACTTTCTCCTACATTCACATGCACCCGTTGGATCTTCGACTGGTGGACCCTTTCAAATATTTTCCACACGATGTCGAATGGTTTTGCTCGTCTTCACAACACATTGAAGAAGTGTCTCTGTATTATTAATATCTGCTTCATAAAGCAATTGTTTTAGGTGACCCCTCAAATAAAACCCCAAACGATTGACGTCGGGGGAACGTGCAGGCCACGGAACGGGTCATGCTCTACCTGTCCCTTTTTCATGGTAGATGTCAGCCAGTGCATCGCGTACAATGTGACTAAAATGTGCTTGAGCCCCAAAATGCATAAACTATTGCGTCTTCGTATTAGCAGGAGTGCATTATCTAGCAGGTTTAGAAGTGTGTTCGAAATTAAGCCCCTGTAGAGAGCACCTGCAAGATCTGCTGGGAAAACACATGTCCCTACCAGACAGTAACTTATAGTTCCAACCCACGCATTAATTGCAAACTAATGCTGGTGTCTAGCCTGTATTGTACCATGGAGATTCCGATCCGCTAATAAATGTTGATTTATTAATACTTTCAATTATACCTAAGGTTGTTGATGATATTTGAACCCCTTCATATAAGCGTCGACAATTGAGCGTTTCGATGAAAACTATATATATATATATATATATATATATATATATATAAATAGTCAAACCTAGTGAGCCAGACAAACCTACCCAGGTTTCACCTAAGCGGATCGTCAAGGAAAGCTGGCTAAAGAGGCAAAAGAGAAACGGCATATTTATAGGCGATAATCAAAATCATACCACGTGACCAAATAAAGAAGAAAGAGCAGAATAGAAAAACAAGACAAGAAAAAACTACACAACACCGGGGTGGGGGGGTAATGATTTATTCAAACGACTAAAAGGGGAGGGGATAATTAAACACGAACAATAAAGGTGGAATGACAATACAAACAGGGGAGATTCGACCTAATTCAATAACCAAGATTTTCTATGCCTACATATGTTAAGAATCTCGGTTTTAGAGTTTAATAGATCGTTAGGTTCCTTATATAAAGCTATGACAAATTTCTCCTCTGGACAAAATCAAAAATACGAAGGTTTTTCGAGATGAGTATAGTTACCTATATATATATATATATATATATATATATATATATATATATATATATATATATATATATATATATATAGTCTGCTCCGTTCCTTCTTTTGAATAATTATATAATATTTTAAACTTAATGCAGCGTAAATTTAAAATTTAGATTTTATTTTTTAATTGTTATTTCTTAATGTTATTGTGAAATTATAAATTGGTTATAATGTTTTCTAATTTAGTCTGACACTTACATGAAGGCATGAATTAATTATATTTAGTTTTATTGTCAATTTTTGGAATTATCATATACTTGTCTTTTGATTGGTAATTGGTGCTTACGTAACAATGTTTTCCCAGTTAAAATGAGTTTCGTTGGTTTTGAACTTTTTATTCTGAAATCAGCACCGTCACTTGACAAGACACTAGAAGTGTCGAAACAAAATGGCTATTGATGTAGTGATGTTATAACATGCTTACATTATAATCTTTGCAAAAATACTATATATATATATATATGTGTGTGTGTGTGTGTGTGTGTGTGTGTGTGTGTGTGTGTGTGTGTGTGAAAAGTGTGTGTATATAAATATAAATAAATATATGTATATATATATATAATTATTTATATATTATATGCACGGTACTTATTAGAAAGCGCTCAATATCAGAGATAGAGCTAACATATTTGGTTGGATAGATGTGAGTTTGTGACCATGGGTTTCACGCTTTTGCGATCGTCAGACAAACTGATTAATTTTTTAAAAAAATTTTGGTTTATGTAGATTGCGTGTATTAGTGTTATTATGGGAGTGGGGGAAATCGTCGTCGTGATGTCATCGTGCTAACGCAAACATCGATGTATGTTCATACGCCCAATGAAGTACGCAGACACACATACACACTTAGTCGTCCGTCGGGACTCATACATATATAAACATATGTGGACAGTTTCGGAAATGACATATGTATGTATACGGGTGGTGTTGTGTCTATACATATGCATTTGTATGTTGAAATTCAAAGATTGGAAGTGTAGCGAAAATTTCTCGTGAATGTCTCGTGAATGTATACATGTCAAAAATCAGAGCATTTTTCTATTTTCCACTGAATAATATTTCCTCGCATGTATGTATATACGTGTGGTGGGGTCTGTGTAAAATTATGATAGGTAAAACTTATTATTATTTTTATTTTTAATTTTTAAAAAAAGGGGTTTATTTGTTATATTTTAAAGCTGGTTATTTGTTTGTTCTTGCTGACTGTGTATATTTAACTAGTAGAGATTTCGGTTTGTAATCATTATTGGTTATTTTGTATGGTGATATTTAAGATGCTGGGCGAGAGGTTAGTTTATATTAATAATTATAGCTGGTCTATATGATAATAGTAGATGTAATGTGATAGTAATGTTGTAAGGGATTGGAGACAATGATAATATAATTAGCTAATAGTTATTGTAAATTGGTAGAAGTGATTAGTAATGGTGGTGGGAGAATGATAAAAACAATAAATGTAATTATTGTGGTGCTAACTTGAACTAAAAAGTGATTTTTGGTGTTTTAATTTATTTTGTTATATGTATTAATTTATTTCGGTATAAATCCTGATAATAGGTATTCTGTGTAAAATTATGATAGCTGAAAATTGTTATAATTTTTAATTTTTAATTTACAAAAAAAAAAACAACACAACTTTTGTTATTATTTTAAAGCTGGTTATTTGCTTGTTTTTTGTTTTTTTTTTTAATTTTTTGATGACTGTGTATATGTGACTAGTAGAAATTTCAGTTTGTAATCCTTATTGGTTATTTTTGTGGTGGTATTAAATATGCTGGGGGAGGGGGTAGTTTACGTTAATAATTATGACGGGTTTATATGGTAATAGTAGATGTGATGTGATAGTAATGTGTAAGGGGGTTGGTGACAATGATAATGTAAGTGGCTAATAGTTATTGTAAATTGGTAGTACTGATTAGTAATGGTGGTGGGAGAATAATAAAAACCTATAAATGTAATTATTGTGTTGCTAGCTTGAACTAAAGAGTGATTGCTGGTGTTTTATTTTATTTTATTTTCTATATTTATTTATTTATTATGGTCTGAATCCTGGTAATAGGTAATTATTCTTATGCCTACATTTGGAAATTATTTCTGATCTTATTGGTTTCTTTTTTTAAGGTATTAAATATGCTGAGGGAGTAATATACGTTAATGATTATAGTGGATTTATATGTTAATAGTAGATGTGATGTGGTAGTGATGGTGTTAATGGTAATGATAATATTAGTAGTTAATAGATATTGTAAAGTGTTAGAAGTGATTACTAATGGTGGTGCAATGATAATAACGATAAATGTAATTATTGTGATGGTATCTTGAATTAAATAGTGGTGGTTGTTGGTGGTTTGTCTATTTTTTTATCCCCAGCATATTTAATACCATCATAAAAATAACCAATAGGATTACAAACTGAAATTTCTACCAGTCACACACACACACACACACACACACACACACACACACACATATATATATATATATATATATATATATATATATATATATATATATATACTTAGAGGCGACAGTCTGTTTCATGCTAGATGCAATCGTCAGGCCTCTAAGTGTTGACTTCTATGTTCACTTTTATATTTACACACTCTCTCTCTCTCTCTGATATTGAGCACTTTATCCCATAATTATAGCACATATTAAGACTAAAAATATATATATATATATATATATATATATATATATATATATATATATATATATATAAAGAAAAAAAGGAAAAGTAACATTTACCTGTGCTCTTCGTCCTCTGATGGTCTTTAATAAGACAAATATAAATGTTTTATTTTGCAATATTTATTTATAAACAGAAGTAAGAATGTCGTTAGGTTTTCAAAACTTTTAAATTGAAGAACGCTCATTAATATTCTTTTGGCAATTTCTGAAAGTCAAAGTAAACTATGGATGAAGCCAAATGATGTAATTTCATGCCTTAGAAAAGAAAGAGAACCATTTACATGGTTATACAATTTTCAAGTTCTATTGTTCATTAATATTATTATAAAATTATGAATAAAAAATAGAATTTTTATATTTATTTATAAAATGGTAAATAATAAATATTGCAATGTACTCAGTTCACATATATTTATAATCTTGTAAATAAAAATTCCCCGGAGGAGTCAAAAGTGTATACAGCAATAGCGGTGTCAAGGGAATAACCGTCTTTTTCACACTGATTTTTTTTTTCGGGTGCGATGTTTATGTAGCAATATGATTTCTGACACGTTCTTAGCAGATGAATAGATAAATTCTATTTCTTTTTAAATCTAATAACCAGGGGTTTTCAAAATCTTGTTTCTAGTCCATATTTGTACTGTACAATTTTGTCAGCATTTTACATAGCCGTAAAAAAAAATGACAACAGCGACTTTTCCTTTTTCGCCTCTTTCATATTGTTTTGTCATAATTTCTCGGTGTGGGAAAATTAGTGATAAGTATATATATATATATATATATATATATATATATATATATTATTTTATAAAAAAATTATAACATAAGTATGTTATAAAATCACTACAAAAATAGCCATTTTGTTTCAACACACTCTGTGTCTTATCAAGTGATGATGTTGAAAAGAATATATATATATATATTAGTATAAAATTCGCTTTCAGAACAATGCATTTTTGCCATTCTTTTCTTTCAGCTATTCTGTCTCGTCCGTTTTTTAAGGTTTTAGTATATTACGGATATATTACTGACTGTAATTGGGGAATGCAATTTGGAACTATCTCTTTGCTAGCGTTTATGGATACATTGTAGTATATTTAAGAACGACAGCAATAAAAAGCTAAAGAAAAATGAAAAGAAAAATCAATTTGTAGTTACGCTAGTGCATGCTTGCTGCAGTTCAACGTCATGCCAACAAATACATTTGCACACATACAAGAGAGTTTAGCAATGTGCACCGAAGACATTAAACCATGCAGTGGCACACAAAACTTACCTCATATCTTTCTAACACTCACTCTTACTTTTTGTTAACTACGTCTTTATTCACCAATTTTGACAAAATCGTATCCGATTTTAAGAGCTGAACTGATTTTAGTGAAAGCAACAGGAAATTCACATCTACTTCTCACATTATCTTTAATAGCATATTGACCGAGAATTCATCACTCCATTTACCAAAGGCAGTTTCATTGGAGGCAGATCGCGTAACGCTATTAAGATTCTACGCATAATTTTAGATGAAAATGAAAAGGAATTTTGGGTTTCGATTTCAGTTGGGTTTGAGAAAAATTAATTCAGTTGGTTTCCTTACGCAGGTACATCAATAAATAAATAATAATTATCATCAGTAGTCTACTTATGAGAAAAGAAAGAACAAGATCTTTTTTATTCTTATTTTCTATTTTATTTTATTTTTTTATAATTTTATATATTTTATATATAAAAAGAAAGAACAGTTTTTCTTATTTTCTATTTTATTTTAAATTTTTATTTTTACAAAACAGTGCATAAATATTATGAAAATTAACTGATTGAAAAAATGTTTTTTCCGCTACACAGTAATAACCGTGTTTCAAAAATGGAAGCTAAAAACTTTAAATTTAATTATATAATTAAATTAAAACATTAGTTCCGTTTCATCTTCAAGCGAATATTGAAATAACTTATTTTTAAATTTACTGAGTTTTAAACGCATATATAATTTCATAATTTCCTGTTTCCAAGGAGACAGAGATATCCAATCATTCAGACAGGAACTGTTACGTGTTCATTTTTATTAACTATTGTTGTATCAATTATGAGTTACATTCGAAAAAGAGGTTAAGTTTCGGGAGGGTTGGGGTTTATTTTTCAACGAATTCTGACATCCGTTAAATCTTTTTTTTTTTTATTAACAGCAAAAAGTTTTTTAGCATTTTTTCTTACGTGTATATTTAAAGATTCCTTTTTTTGTTTTTTTTATGTTAGAATACGTTTTATTTAACTACAATTTTACGTTTGTGTTAGAATACGTTTTATTTAACTACAGTTTTAAAATATTTTTATTCTCTCTCTCTCTCTCTCTCTCTATATATATATATATATATATATATATTCATGAATTATTCACACAAAAACAAATGCAAAGGTTAATGATTTAATTGGTGAGAAATCCATCGTCGCAAACAATTCAAATAATATACAAAACCTCCGAATCCGTTATGAATGAAAAGATCCTTGTTTCTATAAATTTCTGCCGTATTAGTTCTTATTTTTACTACAAGCTTTCGTCTGTTCCTACAGACATCTTCAGGTATGGAATAGATGTTGTTCTTGTTTTTTCTCTTAGTAATAAGAGGACAACGAAAATATATGTATTGTTGTATCCGAAAATGCTATTGAAAATGAGTTATTGTTTTTGGAGCGCGCAGTAGCAACGCTGAGTTTGATTTTAAATTTTTTACAGTTGTGCGTTCATGTACAAATATGGTGATGAACGAATTTTTTACTGGTAAATTTTCTGTCAAAGTGGCATGAACGATATTGTTCAATAATTACAGTAATGTCGCACTTATTATCCAAAAGTCGCACTCGGATCAGTTATTTTAATTACAATAAACGTACAATCAATTTACAAATTCATGAATTATTCACACAAAAACAAATGCAAAGGTTAATGATTTAATTGGCGAGAAATCCATCGTCGCAAACAATTCAAATAATATACAAAAACCTCCGAATAGTAAAAATAAGAACTAATACGGCAGAAATTTATAGAAACAAGGATCTTTTCATTCATAACGGATTCGGAGGTTTTTGTATATTATTTGAATTGTTTGCGACGATGGATTTCTCGCCAATTAAATCATTAACCTTGCATTTGTTTTTGTGTGAATAATTCATGAATTTGTAAATTGATTGCACGTTTATTGTAATATATATATATATATATATATATATATATATATATATATATATATATATATGCAGCATATATTCATTGAAACACGTTTAATTGAATAATACATGCATATTGTGTCTACTTATTTTCATACTGATCCTTTCCACTTGGCTAATCAGTGTCTTGATGTTAAAGGAAATTTATTAAGGAAAACACAGTGGGTTTTTTTAACCCAAGTACTTTCGATCTTTTCTAAGATCCTCTTCAGTGCGTTTGGAGAGAGGAAAAAGAGAAAGACGGGAAAGAAGATCAAGGTATCAGAAGATGTCGATTGACATTACACTTGGCTATTTGAAGATTATAGTCATCGAGGAAGCAAGTAAGGGGAAGGGAGTTCCATAGACGGGAAGAGCTGCAGAAGAAGCTGTTTGAGTAGAAGAGACTGTTACATTTAACAATTTCGACAGTAAAAGGGTGGGACCGGGATGCCAAACTAGTAGTTCGCATGCAGTCTGGGGACCAGCGAAAGCAACTCGTAGGAACAGTTACCGTGAAAATATTTATAGAAGAGACAGAGGGAAGCTACTGTCCGTCTGTGAGAGAGCGACTGTAGACTGGAGGACAGATCAGAACCTGTCACATTCTATATCCGTTTCTGGAATTTGGCGAGGACTTCGAGTCTTATAGCGGGGGGCACCAGACCATATATTAGAGCAATAAAGAAAAATGGACATTGAGGTAAACACCCAGCGGCAACAGTCTCTTTCATGCTTAAAATCAATCGTTAGGCCATGTGCGTTGTGTTTTGGTCATTGATACATTAAGGGTAGGTCTATTGTATTATTCTAACGGTTATTCGGTGGGCGGCGATAGTTATGTTTCGAATAGTCCTTATTGAGTGGAAATAGTTTTGGATCCGAATTCAAGTTTGTGGTACTTTATATTCTTGTTTCTTAACTATGTTATTTATTGTATTGTCACTTGTTGTTGATTGATATTATCAGGTTTACTTGTTTAAAACACACACACACACACACACACACACACACACACACACACACACACACACACACACACATATATATATATATATATATATATATATGCATTAAGAAATGGACAAAGTCTGACATTTTATTAAAGACATTTTTATGTTTAACATTCTTTTATAGATTCAAGTATTTAAGTAAATGCTCTGTTTATAATAAACAGTATTAATAACATTTACTGGCCTGAACACATATTTATCTATCTATATATCTATCAATCTATCTATGTATCTATCTATCTAGCTATCAATCTATCTATATATCCACTCCAACCTCAAGTCATATCTATCTATCTATCTATCTATCTATCTACTCCATATCTAACTATCTATCTATCTATCTATCTATCTATCTATCTATCTATCTATCTATCTATCTATCTATCTATCTATCCCAACCCTCGTTATATCTATCTATCTATCTATCTATAGATAGATAGATAGATCTATCTATCTATCTATCTCTCTATCTATCTATCTATCTATCTATCTATCTACACCAACGTCAAGTAATATCTATCTATCTATCTATCTATCTATCTATCTATCTATCTATCTATAAAGATATTTTTATGTTTAACGTTGTTATTTATAGATACAAGTATTTAAGCAAATGCTCTGTTTATGATAAACAGTATTAAATAACATTTACCGGCTTGAATGTCCGAGAAATTTTCATAGAAAATATACGTCCTTTGACAGGATATTTTCTATGAAAATTTCACGGACATTCAGGCCGGTAAATGGTATTAATACTGTTTATTATAAACAGAGCATTTAGTTAAATACTTGTATCTATAAAAAGAATGTTAAACATAAAAATGTCTTTAATATATATATATATATATATATATATATATATATATATATATATATATAATGGACTCTCCCGTCGGTTCTTTTTAACCGAGCGCTTTCGGCTATACATTTTCAAGGATTAAATATTTTAACTGTTACATAAGAAATTGTTGTATGTATGTTTTATAAAACATTCGGACACTTTTTATGTAATTTATCATCCGAAAATAAAATAATATATGGTATACATGGTATAATGGTTAATAGGCTAATCCCAGTACATAAATTACGACTGAGTAGCAGGTTCGATCCTCAGTGGAGGCCTCGTACTTTCGGCCGTGTTCAGCTACTTAATAAATTACTATATATATTTCTATATGTCTGTAAAAAGAGAACATGAAAATACTATGAAAACTTTATGACTGAGCAAATTAAGTCAACCCTTCCAGATCAAATAAACAATTAGTATTCCAAAATTGTATGCTTGAGAAGAAAACTAAAGCTTTTTTAGTGGATTCAGTGTAATAGTAATTGTGACTTCAATCCATGGGTCGTGTAGTACGGAATTAGTTGAAACAATACTAGCAATAACTGAGCAGGGATTCAATAAAGAAAATATCGGTTTAGACATTGGCAGTTGAATGAGAACAATCTGCTCGCGTAGATTAAATAAATATTTTTTTTTTAAATTCCTAGAAAATTATTCGGGTCTTTATAAACCTGAAAGAGAACAGAAGGCCCAATGGCTGATACATTGCTGGACTGGCAGAAACGTTTCGTTCTTCCAGATCAAAATGACCAATTCTGAATCTAGCGAATGCCTTGCGCCAAATACTTTTAGCTACGGAACCAACCACGTCAACGGCATATATAGCTTTTACTATTTACACAGCTTTTGTTTTATTTTTGCGTAAATAAATGAGCGTCGTATAAGAAAAATGGCGTCTTGAGTATGATGATAAACTACATCCACCAGCAAGGCTCCTGCTATGGGCAAATAGAACCCCCCCCCCAAAAAAAAAACACTATGAAAATACATTTCATATACATTACTTACATTATTCGGATTATTGTCCTCATCTTTGTCGCCATATTTATTACAAAGTTTCGGTCGTTGTACGCTTCAGATGGTTGGAATGTCGAACTGAACCCTTTATTTCCTCAAGGACACATGGCACAGTGGATAAAGGCGTTGGTTAGATCCAGTGACAGGACCTAAATAGTGTGAGTTCAATACCTGGTTAAGGCAGTGTAGAACTTTCAGAGGGAATTTAACAGGCGATAACTGATAACTGACATCTATTAAACATGACACGTAGAACTAGAACAGTCTACCGCAGTGAGCGAAATAAAGTGTTAAGTTCGACATTCCAACCACCTGAAGAAGGCCGGAGCGTACAATGGTTTAAAAGTTGTAATAACTATGGCGACAAAGATCAGGACAATAGTCCGAATAATGTAAATAATGTACATAATACCTCATCTTAGAAATATAGACAGATACTGAAAGGCCGAAACGTTGTAATAAATATGGTGATAAAGATGAGGACAATAGTCCGAATAATGTAAGTAATGTACATAATACCTCATCTCAGAAATATAGACAGATACATTTTATAGGAAAAATACCAGCAATAGATGTTAATTAAAAAAAAAAAATAATTCCCAAGAAAACGTAACGTAAATATATTTAATTTTCACAATCCACAAATTAATCATATAGAAAGATGTGATTTCAACTTGCATACAATATTTTCATAGATTTCATTCACATGCGAAAGAAAATCACAATATTAAACGCAAAAATAATAAAAGGCTATATACATTTCAATGACACGGCCCATAATCCAAGGAAAATGATAGTATTTTGGTAAGTTTGTGTGTTGGATTTTAATCCTATTCGGAGACTTTTATAAGATTGCTACTGTTGTGCAAATCTTCATTGTGTAATGAAGCTAGTCTCGGATATCAGCTTACTGTAGTCCGTTTTATATTAACTGGATATAAATCCCCACTTAAAGAAAAATAAAATGGCAGAATAAGAATCGGGGAAGGAGAAAAACACTACAGAGACATAACGATATAGAGCGAATGAGAAAATAGAGAAAAATACGCATCAATATGTAATTTTAGGCAGTTTGAAGAAAGAAAGAAAGAAAGAAAGAAAGAGAGAGAGAGAGAGAAATAAATAAATAAATAAAGAAAGAAAGAAAGAAAGAAAGAAAGAAATAAATAAATAAATAAATAAAGAAAGAAAGAAAAAAAGAAAGAAAAAATAGAAAAAACGCATGGAAAAAAATTCGTAGAGGATTATTGTTGTAAAGAAGGAAAGAGAGAGAGAGAGAGAGAGTGAGATCAGAACAGCGAGTGAGAGATAGATTAAGAAAGAGAAAAAGACAATAAAGAAGATTTAAAATGTATGATGAAAATTCGGTGGAGGACTGTTGTTTGAAAGAAAGAAAGAAAGAAAGAAAGAAAGAAAGAAAGAATGAATACGTGAAGAAAATTGATCAAGATAAATGAAGAAAGCGAAACAATGAATTAAGAGAACTTTGAGAAAATGCGTTGGGTGATTATTGTTGGAAATAAAGAAAGAAAAAAAGAAATAAAGAAAGAAAGAAGGAAAGAAATAAAGAAGGAAATAAATATATAAGGAAAAACAGAAAGAAAGAAAAAAGTAAAAGAAGAAAATTGAACGAGATAAATGAAGAAAGCGGAACAAAGAATTAAGAGAACTTAATGCGTTGGGTGATTATTGTTGGAAAGAAAAAGCGAAAGAAAGAAAGAATGAAAGAAAGACGGAAAGAGCGAAAGAAATAAAGAAGGAAAGAAAGAATGAAAGAAAGACGGAAAGAGCGAAAGAAATAAAGTAGGAAAGAAAGACGGAAAGAGCGAAAGGAATAAAGAAGGAAAGAAAGAAGGAAAGAGCGAAAGAAATAAAGAAGGAAAGAAAGAAGGAAAGAAAGACGAAAAGAGCGAAAGAAATAAAGAAGGAAAGAAAGAAGGAAAGAGCGAAAGAAATAAAGAAGGAAAGAAAGAAGGAAAGAAAGACGGAAAGAGCGAAAGAAATAAAGAAGGAAAGAAAGAAGGAAAGAGCGAAAGAAATAAAGAAGGAAAGAAAGTAGGAAAGAAAGACGAAAAGAGCGAAAGAAATAAAGAAGGAAAGAAAGAAGGAAAGAAAAAGAAAAGAAATAAAGAAGGAAAGAAAAGAGGAAAAAAAAGCAAAGACGAAAAGAGCGAAAAAGAAATAAAGAAGGAAAGAAAGAAGGAAAGAAAGAAAAAGAAAAAAAAAGAAGGAAAAGAAAGTAGGAAAGAAAACGAAAAGAGCGAAAGAAATAAAAAGGAAATAAAGAAGGAAAGAGCGAAAGAAATAAAGAAGGAAAGAAAGAAGGAAAGAAATAAAGAAAGAAAAAAAAGAAAGAAAGAAGAAAAGAGAAAAGAAATAAAGAAGGAAAAAAGAAGGAAAGGAAAGAAAAAGAAGGAAAGAAAGAAAAAGAAATAAAGAAAAAGAAAGAAAGAAGGAAAGAGCGAAAGAAATAAAGAAGGAAAGAAAGTAGGAAAGAAAGACGGAAAGAGCGAAAGAAATAAAGAAGGAAAGAAAGAAGGAAAGAGCGAAAGAAATAAAAGAAAGAAAGAAGAAAAGAAAAGGAAAGAGCGAAAGGAATAAAGAAGGAAAGAAAGAAGGAAAGAGCGAAAGAAATAAAGAAGGAAAAAAAAGGAAAGAGCGAAAGAAAGAAGGAAAAAAGAAGGAAAGAGCGAAAGAAATAAAGAAGGAAAGAAAGTAGGAAAGAAAGAAAAGAGCGAAAGAAATAAAGAAGGAAAGAAAGACGAAAAGAGCGAAAGAAATAAAGAAGGAAAGAAAGAAGGAAAGAAAGACGGAAAGAGCGAAAGAAATAAAAAAGGAAAGAAAGAAGGAAAGAAGGAAAGAAATAAAGAAGGAAAGAAGGAAAAGAAAGAAAAGAAAAGAAATAAAGAAGGAAAGAAAGAAAGAAGAGGAAAGAAATAAAGAAGGAAAGACGAAAAGAAAGACGAAAGAAAAGAAAAAAGAAGGAAAGAAAGACGAAAAGAGCGAAAGAAATAAAGAAGGAAAGAAAGAAGGAAAGAAAGACGGAAAGAAAGAAATAAAAAAGAAATAAAGAAGGAAAGAAAGAAGGAAAGAGCGAAAGAAATAAAGAAGGAAAAGAAAAAGAAAGAGGAAAAAAAAGAAGGAAAAGAAAGGGAAAGAGAAAGAAATAAAGAAGGAAAGAAAGAAAAGAAAAAGAAAAAAGAAGGAAAAAAGAAGGAAAGAAATAAAAAAGGAAAGAAATAAAGAAGGAAAGAAAAGAAGGAAAGAGCGAAAGAAAAAAGAAGGAAAAAAAGAAGAAAAAAGAAAAGAAAAGAAATAAAGAAGGAAAGAAAGAAGGAAAGAGCGAAAGAAAGAAGAAGGAAAGAAAGGAAAGGAAAAGAAAGACGAAAAAGAAAGAAGGAAAGAAAAGAAATAAAGAAGGAAAGAAAGAAGGAAAGAGCGAAAAAATAAAAAGGAAAGAAAGAAGAAAGAAAAGAAAAGGGAAAGAAAGACGAAAAGAGCGAAAGAAATAAAGAAGGAAAGAAAGAAAAAGAAAGAAAAAAGAGCGAAAGAAATAAAGAAGGAAAGAAAGAAGGAAAGAAAAGACGAAAGAAAGAAGGAAAGAAAGAAATAAAGAAGGAAAGAAAGAAGGAAAGAGCGAAAGAAATAAAGAAGGAAAGAAAGTAGGAAAGAAAGACGAAAAGAGCGAAAGAAATAAAGAAGGAAAGAAAGAAGGAAAGAGCGAAAGAAATAAAGAAGGAAAGAAAGAATGAAAGAAAGACGGAAAGAGCGAAAGAAATAAAGAAGGAAAAAGAAAGAGCGAAAGAAAAAGAAAAGAAAGAAAAGGAAAGAAAAAAAAATAAAGAAGGAAAGAAAGAAGGAAAGAGACGAAAAGAATAAAGAAATAAAAGGAAAAAGAAAGAAGGAAAGAGAAAAAGAAATAAAGAAGGAAAGAAAGTAGGAAAGAAAGACGGAAAGAGCGAAAGAAATAAAGAAGGAAAGAAAGAAGGAAAGAGCGAAAGAAATAAAGAAGGAAAGAAAGTAGGAAAGAAAGACGGAAAGAGCGAAAGAAATAAAGAAGGAAAGAAAGAAGGAAAGAAAGAAAAAAGAAAGAAGGAAAGAAAGAAGGAAAGAAAGAAAAAGAAAAAAAGAAATAAAGAAGGAAAGAAAGAAGGAAAGAGCGAAAGAAATAAAGAAAGAAAAAAAGTAGGAAAGAAAGACGAAAAGAGCGAAAGAAATAAAGAATGAAATAAAGAAGGAAAGAGCGAAAGAAATAAAGAAGGAAAGAAAGAAGAAAGAAAGAAAAAGAAAAGAAATAAAAGAAGGAAAGAAAGAAGGAAAGAGCGAAATAAAAAGGAAAGAAAGAATGAAAGAAAGAAAGAAGGAAAGAAAAAAGTAGGAAAGAACGGAAAGAGCGAAAGGAATAAAGAAGGAAAAGAAAGAAGGAAAGAGAAAAAATAAAGAAGGAAAGAAAGAAGGAAAGAAAAGAAATAAAGAAGGAAAAAAGAAGGAAAGGAAAGAGCGAAAGAAATAAAGAAAGATAGAAAGTAGGAAAAAGAAGGAAAGAAAGAAAAAGAGCGAAAGAAATAAAGAAGGAAACAAAGAAGGAAAGAGCGAAAAGAAATAAAAGAAGGAAAGAAAGAAGGGAAAGAAAGAAGGAAAAGAGCGAAAGAAATAAAGAAGGAAAAGAAAGAAGGAAAGAAAAGAAATAAAGAAATAAAGAAGGAAAGAAAAAGAAAAGAAAAGAAAAGAAAGAAGGAAAGAGCGAAAAGAAAAAAATAAAAAAAAGAGGAAAAGAGAAAGAAATAAAGAAGAAAAGAAAGACGAAAAGAGAAAGAAATAAAGAAGGAAAGAAAGAAAAAGAAAGACGAAAGAGAAAGAAATAAAAAAGGAAAGAAAGAAGGAAAGAGCGAAAGAAATAAAGAAGGAAAGAAAGTAGGAAAGAAAGACGAAAAGAGCGAAAGAAATAAAGAAGGAAAGAAAGACGAAAAGAGCGAAAGAAATAAAGAAAAAGAAAGAAGGAAAGAAAGAAAAGAAGGAAAGAAAAAGAAGGAAAGAAAGAAGGAAAAGAGCGAAAGAAATAAAGAAGGAAAGAAAGAAAGAAAGAAAGAAAGAAAGAGCGAAAGAAATAAAGAAGGAAAGAAAGAAAAAGAAAGGAAAGAAAGAAATAAAGAAGGAAAGAAAGAAAGAAAGAGCGAAAGAAAAAAGAAGGAAAGAAAGAAGGAAAGAGCGAAAAAGAAATAAAGAAGGAAAAAAGAAAGAAGGAAAAGACCGAAAGAAATAAAGAAGGAAAGAGAAAAAGGAAAGAAAGAAGAAAGAAAGAAAAGAGCGAAAAAATAAATAGGAAAAAGGAAAGACGAAAAAAGACGAAAAAAGAAAGACGGAAAGAAAGAAAGGAAAGAAAAGAAAAGAGGAAAAGAAAGAAAGGAAAAGAAAGAAGGAAAGAAAGACGAAAAGAAAAAAAAAGAAAAAAAAGAAGGAAAGAGCGAAAGAAATAAAGAAGGAAAAAAGGAAAGAAAAGACGGAAAGAAAAAAGAAATAAAGAAAGAAAGAAAGAAATAAAGAAGGAAAAGAGAGAAAAGAAATAAAGAAGAAAAGAAATAAAGAAGGAAAGAAAGAAGGAAAGAGAGAAAGAAATAAAGAAGGAAATAAAGAAGGAAAGAAAGACGAAAAGAGCGAAAGAAATAAAGAAGGAAATAAAGAAGGAAAGAAAGACGAAAAGAGCGAAAGAAATAAAGAAGGAAAGAAAGAAGGAAAGAAAGAAAGAAAAAGAAGAAGGAAAGAAAGAAGGAAAGAGCGAAAGAAATAAAGAAGGAAAGAAAGGAAAGGAAAAGAAATAAAGAAGGAAAGAAAGAAGGAAAGAGCGAAAGAAATAAAGAAGGAAAGAAAGAAGGAAAGAGCGAAAGAAATAAAGAAGGAAAGAAAGAAGGAAAGAGCTAAAGAACTGAACGAGAGTTAGATTAAGAAACAAAAATAAAAAAAATAGAAAATATTTAAAATGGTGAAAACGCGGTGGAACTTTATCGTTTGGAAGAAATAAATAAATAAAATCTGAAAGAACCGGACGAAGTAGAGATATTGAAAGAGAAAGAAAAATAAAAGAAAATATTTTCTTGAATATCTTAACTTTTGCCATTTTTTTTTAACGAAAATAATTTCTTTATCGAATTCCAGAGTTTAAAATCATCCAATTTTGACACCTTCTTTCTTTCCTACTTTCTTTCCTTCTTTATTTCTTCCTCAATTGGTTTTATTGACATCATGTTGTCCCACTCCATTCCTAGATATTTGTTGTTCAGTCTCTTCGCTTTTATATCTCTTCGTTATCCCTAAAATGCTTTTTCTTTTCACTGGATTGCTCCATGTCAGAGATTACTCTTAATGTTTATTTTACCAAATATATATGGGAAGCTTTAATAGCACCTGTTGTATTTTCCGGAATATTTAAACTAAATAAATAACGGCTAAGGAGAAGTTGTAAATGGAAGTTTCATTTTATATAAAGTGAACATGCGAACCATGTTCATAAATCTCTTTGACACGAAACAAGAAAAGCAAGCGAATATTTAAAAAAACCTGTCCTTACTCCCAGATCCCAGCACATTACGTTACGAATGCTAATCCTTTTTTTCCCACCTGTCAGAGAAGCAGCTTCCCTTTACATTTCCCTCAAAATTGACGCTGCGCAGATTGAGCGTCATTCTGACATGGCGTAAAAGGTCACGTGATTATTACTAATTAGGGAACAGAGCGGGAAGTTAATTCCGCTCACTCTTCAACGCAGTCGGCATTGTGTCTTTGATTCAATCACCGATGTCATATTAGCTCTGTCAGACGAGAGCCGGCAGATGTCTCTGATCGACCAGGCCCTGAAGCGACATGACATATAACAAAAAGAAAGATCATTATCATTCATTTATTACGTTTTTCGTTGTTGATATTGTTGAAGTTAGAAGCTGATCTTTCTTCTGACCTAAAATAAAATCTCAATGGTGGAGACAACTGCCAGGTCACATCCCAAACCAAATTACTAACATTTCATCATGGAGGAACCGGAATTCATCCAGTTATGTTAAATCGTTGTACTCTTAATGAGGATTCTTGATTTGAATGTCTAATGAGATTCAAGTTCATCTTCAAGAGGAACCCATACATACGACCCATTCGTAAAGATACTGATAAAATTCTCAGTTCCACCTGCCGCCCCACCCTTAAATTCTTAACTCTTTACTAGAGTCAGACCAAATATGGCTTTATTTCAAAATTTTGCATAGTTTAAATAGCACTTATAATTATACCTATACTCTAAAGACTATAACTGCTATACCGGAGATGAAGCTTCTTAATGCACATTTTTCTGCCTTGACGGATTTCGAAAGCTCCAATGAAGCTCTGCGGGTGATGAAATATTTTCAAGCTTAAAGCCCCTTCCCCGCAGACAAAACGTTGTCAGCCTATCACTATTCTATCATTATTTGGAGTTCGATCATCATTCATTGCCCCATCTAAGCCACTCGTCTATCGCTATTTCCCATGGATAATGATCAAACGAGCTACATTTCCTTAGTTCCAGCAGTTCAGAATATTTACACCTAGGATCCACTATGGCACGTAGACAAGATCGAATGATTCTAATTCCCTTCGTATTTCATTGGATAAGGAAGAAGTTTCACTCAGACAACTTTTTCCCTTAGAACTGTAACCTTTTGGGACAGACTCCGAGAGAAGATGTTTCTCGGACCGTTAACAATCTCAACTGTTATCTACTTTCAACAACCTCTAGATTGAGTGACACTTGGGACTTACATCGGCTATTGAACAATTATAGCTTTATAGCTTTATTCTCATTTTTGCACTGTAGGCTATTTATTTACAGGGGTACTTCATTGTGTTAATATTTACTTGGCTTTGTTTTCAGAAATTTACATGTGGTAAATAGCAAATATAACTTATAATTATGCTTATACACTAAAAGATGCTTTTAATAGAAATATAGTGGAATTTGATTGAGTAAAGCAAGACTGGGCAATGGCCAATCGAAGTTTTAATTTGAATTCATGTTGGCCCAATTAAACGTCATAGGAACCGAAATATCATTTACAAACTATTGCAAATAAACTTGTTTGCTTGCATTATTTACATTATTCGGACTGTTATCCTCATCTTCATTACCATATTCACAACGTTTCGGCCGTTGTACGCTCCGGCCTTCTTCAGATGATTGGAATTTCGAACCGAACGCTTTATTTCGTCCAACGGAGTAGATTGTTCTAATTTCACTTCAAGATATCGCAGTTATCTCCCTTTAGCTCAACTCTCCAAGTTTTGGTTCACCACTGCTGTGGAGTGGTATTGAACTCACGACTCTTTGGGTCTAGTCACTGGATCTAACCAACGTCTGTATCCACTGAGCCATGTCCTTGAGAACACATGGTACAGAAATCCCGGAGCATACAACGACTGAAACGTTGTGAATATGGCAATGAAGATGAGGATAACAGTCCAAATAATGTAAATAATGTAAGTAATCATAATATCTCATCTCAGACAGATAAACTTGATTTATTTAAATTTTAAAGACCTGATACAGATAGATCGATTCTTAGAACAAGTGACGACCAAAGTGGAATTAATCCACTGTATATTGATCAATGTTCAGTACCGAATAAAATTGGACGCTCGGGTAGCGTAACGGTTATTGGTACAGAAATTAGTCTCAGTGAACTGAGTTCAAGTCATCGCCTAGTTTGTTACGTTAATTTTCATGAAAATGCCCTTGGAACAGGGCACATTTCTTCTCGTCACGCAACTATAAAATAGTAGGGTGAACTGGGTTTTCTTTCCTTGATTGGCAGTCAGTCTATGAGAAGTAAAGCTCTGAATTAAGAACCGCGAAGAAGTCAACGGGAAGCCGCGCCCCTATCTTTTGGATTAAGACAATAATTAACAGACTATAAAGCATAGGAATCTCTGGAAAAGCATGATCCCGACCCCCTGAAGGGACATAGCATTGAAAAAGATATTCAATTATTCTGGATTCCAAACTTGAAAACTAAAAGGCACTCCACTAGGTTTTCCAAGAAGTCATAGCAATTCACAGATAATAAAGGAAAGACATCTGTAAAGGGCCATACACATTTACACCCTGAAGCAACATGACATTAAAAAATACATTAATTCTAAATTTCACATTAAGAGGACGCCGCTTTATGACTTTGTCAAGAAGTCATAGCCGAGGAGATGCATTCGCTGGTTCCCAGACTTCATGAGTTCAAGCGCCCTACGAGGCTGGCATCCCGCTCTCACCCTTTCACTGTTGAAACTGTTAAATATAGTCGTCTCTTCTACTCCAATAGCTTCATGTCTCGCGCCTCTCGTCTGTGGAACTCTTTTCCCTATTCCAGTTTCCCTGAGAGCTATAATCTCCAACTATTCAAATGTAATGTCAATTGACATCTCCAGTTTCCTTGATCTACCCACTATCCTTCTCCTCATCCTTTCCTCTATCACTCCTATCTGATCTTGCTCCAAATTTTCTGTAACCCCTTGCGTGCTAGTGGCTTCTCGCCTTGCTTGGAGTGAAACGCTTAAAAAAAAAACAAACAAAAAAACACACATCTATGCCTTGAAGGAACATGACATTAAAAAAGACATTAATTCTAAATTTCACATGGTGGAAAAGATAAGAGGAAGCCGCTTTATGTCATTGTCAAGAAGTCATAGCCGAGGAGCTGCTTTCGCTGGTTCCCAGACTTCATGAGTTCAAGCGCCCTACGAGGCTGGCATCCCGCTCTCACCCTTTCACTGTTGAAACTGTTAAATATAGTCGTCTCTTCTACTCCAATAGCTTCATGTCTCGCGCCTCTCGTCTGTGGAACTCTTTTCCCTATTCCAGTTTCCCTGAGAGCTATAATCTCCAACTATTCAAATGTGATGTCAATTGACATCTCCAGTTTCCTTGATCTACCCACTATCCTTCTCCTCATCCTTTCCTCTATCACTCCTATCTGATCTTGCTCCAAATTTTCTGTAACCCCTTGCGTGCTAGTGGCTTCTCGCCTTGCTTGGAGTGAAACGCTTAAAAAAAAAACAAACAAAAAAACACACATCTATGCCTTGAAGGAACATGACATTAAAAAAGACATTAATTCTAAATTTCACATGGTGGAAAAGATAAGAGGAAGCCGCTTTATGTCTTTGTCAAGAAGTCATAGTAATTCACAGATAATAAGGGAAAGGAATCTGTGGAGGGCCATACACATCTACGCCCTGAAGAAACATGTCATATAAAAAGAGATTAATTCTAAATTTTACATTGTGGAGAAGATAAGAGGAAGGCACTTTATATACTTGCCAAGATGTCAAAGCAGTTCACTGATAATAAAGAAATGAAATCGATAAAGATTCGTGATCGTCTCTGTCCTGATCTGATATAGAATTAAGAAAAAAAGAATTACACTAAATTCCAAACAATACAGAAGACCCCATGAAGTCACTCTAATATATTTCTCAAGAAGTCATGACAATTCCCTTTTCGTCTTCCCTCGTCATGTATAACTCGTTGTGTCTTCTCGGGCTAATGTTCTCTTCTGACATGAAATGGAAAGATTATATTGTTTCAATTCCTATGTATGAAGCTAACAAATTTGGTTCATTGTGTCCTGCTAAACAAACTTTCTCTACTAATTCTGTCTTACATATTTATAAGTTTTCAATGCTTCCATTCTTAGAATGTTGCTGCCACATTTGGTCTGGTTCTCTCGCTATACATTTAGAGGTTCTTAATAAAAATCCAAAGACGAATCTGCAATGTTATTGGTCCTGACCTGGCATCTCGACTCCATTTACTTTCACACCGCCATAAAGTAGCTTACTTGAAACTTTTTTTTATAAATACTTCCATGGTAATTATTCTGTTGAATTTTCCTAAATTTTAGGAATTTAAGCAAAATACTAGATTGGCGGAAGTCTCATTATTTTACAGTTGATTTTGTTAGATATAACCGTAATTTCTGTGCTAACATTTTTCTCTTCTCACACTTCTCACTCGTGGAACTCCTTCCGGACCAATGCTTTGCGGATAACTTTCATCCTCAAAAATGTAAATGCAATGTCAATTGATATCTACTATCCGTTTTATTCCTCTTCCTTTATTGGTCTATTTTGTTAAAAATGTTTTCTTATTCTTTCACACTCAGTAACCGCTTGTGTCTTCGTAGTTTTATCGCCTTGCTTGAGGTGATATCCTTAATTTTTTTTACAGATAATAAGGTAAAGAAATATGTGGAGTGCCATGTTCGCCTACTTCCTAAAACAATATAAATTTAAAAATGAAATAAGACAGTAAATAAAGAAATAAATAACGGAAATGAAATAAAATTAAAATGAAAAAGTTAAATATTATGTACAAATTTAAATATTAAATTTAACAGCTAATTTTAAATATTGTTAATTAAAGAAATTATAAAATAATATTATTTACATTATTCGGACTATTGTCCTCATCTTTGTCGCCATATTTATTACAACGTTTCGGCCTTTCAGTATCTCTTTATATTTCTGAGATGAGGTATTATGTACATTATTTACATTATTCGGACTATTGTCCTCATCCTTGTCGCCATATTTATTACAACGTTTCGGCCGACCTTCTCCGGGTGTTTGGAATGTCGAACTGAACCCTTTATTTCGCTCACTGGGGTAGACTGTTCTAATTCCATGTGCCATGTTTAATGGATGTCAGTTACCAGTCATCTCCTGTTAATTTACCTCTGAAAGTTCTCCACTGCCTTAGCCGGGTATTGAACTCACACTCTTCGGGTCGTGTCACTGGATATAACTAACGTTTTACCCACTGTGTGTGTTCAATACCCGCCTCTTAAACTAAGACTTCAAGAACACCAGAAAGCTGTAACACGAGGAGAAGTGGAAAAATAAGGCGTGGCTGACCACATATGGAGAGAAAAGAGAGATCACCGCCCTCTGTGGGATCAGGTTGAGATCATAGACAAAGAACATCATTGGAAGATTCGTAAACATAAGGAATCAGCACATATGTGCTGATTCCTTATGTTTACATAATACCTCATCTCAGAAATATAGACAGATATAAAATAATAGTGTTAAAATTAATTTTCTCCTTGTTATATAATTATACTTTCTGATTTTACACGAATTTATCTGAAGTTATTGTCTAGAAATATATGACTGGAAGGTAAAAATAGATGCTAAAATATTCATAACATTTTTTGATGTTTTTTCGCCTTGTCAACTCGTTTTGTCTTAGGAGACTTGGCTTGCTTACTGTCAGTGACATTCTTTAGAATTTCTTTGTGATTCTTGTCATAAAACCCGCTAGATTTTTTTAGACAATTCTCACGTGGAACATATATATTTTTAAGACTTCCTGAGATTCCAAAAAAGAAGTATATATTATAAGATTTTGACATTTCGTAAGATCTAAAAAGAAACATTTTATTCATTTTTCGTCTGAGTTTGCAACTTATTATTGCCGTTTTTTTTTATGACAATAGTCCTTTCAACTAAATAATCTGAACGGAACAAATATGAACGTCGGCAAAATATGAAGTTACACCGCATACTAGAATCCGTCTGAGATGGTCGTTACCTATTAGACAATAAAGAAAATGAATAGAAAACACTACGTTTATACAAATTCTTCTTAGACTGTGTGCCATATCCCTTCAGGACGAAGACGATCATGGCTCTCCACAATTTCTTGTCCTTGGTAGCTTCTAATAATATCATTTACTGAATTATTCCCCGATATTCTCGATTCTGTCTCCGATACTTACAGGTTTTGAGCAGGACTCATTACATATGTATCTGTATAAATAATAAAAAAAACAAGCTCCAAGATCAGAATATTTTTACTGAATCATGATGCGATATCCATAATTCTGTTAAAGATGCATATTGAATTCGTACAGGGTTCATTGGATATATTTCCTTATTGAAAAGTTCACAAATTGAATACGTTTCGCTGAGTCACTTCCGGATACCTACGATACCATGATGAAAAAGTCATCAAGGGGAAGTGAATCTCTGAGCAGCTGCAGCATAATTCTAGCTAGATTTGGCGATTCCATTTTCTGTGTTGATCATCATTATGCGATATTTTACCCACACTTATATATTTATTTCTTTTTTTCTTTAGCTAATCTTCTTACGTTCTAGTAATATTTTTGCGTCCTAGCAATATTTCTTTTTTTATTTTCTTCCATTGATATTTCTTTCGGTCTTTCTTCCACTAGAGTTTCTTTCGTTCTTTGGTATTTTTTTCTAATCTTTTTTCGTTTCTATTAATCATTCTTTTTTTTTCTTTATTTTCTTCCAACTAATGTTTCTTTTTTCTCTTTCTACGAATCATTCTTTCTTTCTTTCTTTCTTTCACTAGAGTTTCCTTTTTTTTATTATTTTTCGCTAATCTTTGTTCTTTTTATTAACTGTTCCTTTTTCTTTCTTCTTACTAATTTTTTCTCTTTGTACGAATCATTCTTTCTTTCTACTAATATGTTTTTCTTTCTTTCATCAGAGTTTATTTCTTTCTTTCTTCTCTTTATTTTTTCTTTCTATGAATAAGTCTTTCGTTTACTTCTTTTTTAATTCTAATTTTTTTTCTCTTTCTACGAATCATTCTTTATTTCTACACTTTTTTCTTTCTTGATTTTTTTTCATTCATTCTTTCTTTCACTCATTAGTGTTTATTTATTTGCTACTTTTGGATAAGTTTGATTCTTTTAATTCATTTTCCTTTCTTCTTCCTTACTTTGCTCTTACCGATCTTTCTTTTTCTCTTTTTAGGAATCATTTTCTTGTTACGGATATGTTTTCTTTCTTTCTTTCTTTCTTTCTTCTAATCTTTTTTAGTTGATGGGCAAGAGTTCAGTGAATTTCAGTCTCAAAATGTTTTCCTCAGAGAAAGAAAAAATCGATAAAAACGTGGTTCTTTATCATTAGATGGAATGATTACAAGATACGTGTGAAATATCTGTCGAGACAGTATAAGCTCTTAGAAACTTGAGAGATAAAATTTTGATCTGTTTGTTCAAATTCACTAAAGAGTTGAACAGCATCACCTATATATGGATATATGAATGAAGACAAAAGAATAATTATTATTTACCAACGCGTTTCGTCCTCTAATTAATTTTATCAACGCATTTTATTTTGCAACAATTATTTATAAACACAAGTAAGAAAATATCGTTAGCTTTTTAAAATTTTTAAATTCAAGAGCTCTCATAAATATTATTCAGACTTACTGTGAAAATTAAGAAAAATTGTTTCTTTGTTCTCACTGTGTTTCTATAAATATATTTTTATGTACGGGGTCTGATCAAAAACTATCAGGACTGTTGCTATGGTAACAGTTAAAATAGGCTGATTGAAGCCGCGTGTCACAGACTGGCTTTGAATTCCATCACGCATACACACTAAGTTATAATGTTGTCGCTCACTTCTGT
This sequence comes from Acanthosepion pharaonis, assembly GCA_903632075.3. NCBI lineage: Eukaryota > Metazoa > Mollusca > Cephalopoda > Sepiida > Sepiidae > Acanthosepion > Acanthosepion pharaonis. The sequence goes on along the minus strand of CAHIKZ030004310.1, from coordinate 1,182,761 downwards.
TGGAAGGAAAGTGTGTAGAGTGTGGTTGTTTCACCATACTACAGAGGTTCCATCAGTGACTATGGCAGAGAAAATTGAACAATAAATAACAGGTGACGAATCGTGTGTCTATGGTTATGATCTCGAAACCAAAGCTTCGGAGAGGAAAACCTCATCAATCTCTAAGACCGAGTAAAATAAGAAAGAGTGAAAGCAATGTGAAAAATGTCTTGACAGTTTTCTCAACTAAAAGGGTCTTGTTAATCATGATTATGCTCCACCCAGTCAGATCGCAATCAAATAGTCCTACCTTGATGTGTTGCGCAGGTTGCGGGGTGCTTTTCGTCAGAATAGAACAGAATTACATGCGCCCAGTGAATGGCAACTCCATTATGACAAAGCAGTTTTTAGCTAGTTACAGCATTCCCCTGGTTCCCTAGATCTCGCCCATTGTGACTTTTCATCTTTCCAGAAATTAAACCCCACTCGAACGAAACAAGATTTCATACCGTTGTGAACATCCAAGAGAATACGACGTGTCAACTTCTCGCTTTTCTATAAAAGGGAGGTCAGGAATGCTTCCATTATTGGCAACGACGTTGGTGTGTGTGGCTTCAGAAGGGGATTTCTTGGAGGAAAATTAAATGCCGAATTAATATGTGTTGTAGGCTTTATTTTATAGCACCAGGTCTGATACTCTTTGATCAGATCTCGGATATCTGAATTTTTACAGACACGCACGCGCGCGTGTGAATGTGTGTGTGTGTGTGTATGTGTATGTGTGTGTATGTGAGTGTGCGCGTGCTTGGATCTATTTTATGTGTGTGGATAAAGTTGTATAAGAATCAATCCAAAGACTAATATAATATAATTTGGAAAACATCTACTTTGCCATGTTTAACCGATGAAGTCTTTGTCCTCAGAAAAAAGAATTCGATTTCCAAAATACAAAATTTACATTAGCGGGACACAGCGTGATTCCCGTTAAGTGTCTGAAAGCTTGGATTTTACTAACTTTATTGTTATAGAAATTAGATTTTACCTACTTTCAACTGAGTTTTGATCTATTTATTCTTTTTTCATGTTTACATATCCCACATTATTAGATTTTTACTGGGACAACTTTTATTAGAATGAGATTTCTTTAAAGGCATGTAACCATTATCTGACTCAGGTGTACTTAGTGAATAACTTCTTTTATGCGCCGTGTACATTCAGAACGTTGATGACCATGTCCCTCCACATCTTCCTGTCACTTTTAGCTCTTAAATAAGTTTTGTCTTTTTGCAATTTCTCCTAAACCCCGTTCTGCCATTCATTTGCGCAAGCGCATCAAGTATGTCATGCGCTGCTTTCCTTTGTCACTCTTTTTCCCAATCTGTCCTGTGAGCATCAGATTTTCCCAGCCCTTCTTCATTATGACGTGCCTTCAAAATTTCAACTGCCTGTTCCTGATGTTATGTATATTTCTTTTTTGTTTCCATTTTCTCCAAATCCTTGCCATTCCATGGAATCCTCAGCTTCTTTCTTCAGAACCACATTTCTTTTGCTTCAAATCACTTCTTCATCATTGAGGAGATTGTCAATCATTCTCTGTCACAGAGGAGGACAAATATCACGTAACAGTTCAGTCCTTTTTTCTTCATTTCTAACGAAATTTTTAATGTCTCTTAACACTCTGTTTAGCTTTGGGAATGCATCTTTATAATGCATCCTAATACGTATTCGGATTTCAGTGTCATACTCCCCGTCTTCTGCTAGAACACCCCCCAGATACTTAAACCTCTGTACTAGTTTGATTTTTGTACCCAACTTTGTAATTTGCATTTTGAGTTCATCCTTCTGCTTATAACCATGAAGTCTGTCTTGTAGTTTATGCTTAGCCCTTTTTATCGCTTTCCTTCGCTACCTGCTGCAGGAGGATTTTAGTTTCCTTTCCTTGCACTGTGTCATCTGCATATCACATATTTTTAAGATTTTGGCCGTCGCTAATAAATCCTGGTAGGACTTTTAATTCTCCCAGAATTACCTCGTTCTGTAGGTTCAATAATTCCAGTGAGAAGACACATACTTAAGGTTCATAAAAAGCCATCTGCAATGCCACCGCAACCCTAATAGTAGCAGACAACTAGCTTTAATCAATAAAATAAATTATTCACACAGACACGGACACTGTGAGACACACAGACACAATAAAGAATACAAAAAATCCCACACCTATCAGAGAAATGAAGTTTCTGACACCAAGTTATGGAGGATTTAGGGAATCGTATAAAAATGACCTGACATCCCTTAGCTTGGCTAAAACAATAAAGAATAACTAATAGATAATAATGTATCGTTCATTCCAGTGTCAAATTGTTCACGAATGGTCGCAAGTCCTTAAAAAAAATTACCCATACGCAAAGAACCTTGTTTTTCCTTCCCAAAAATGAACACTGGTGTGTCCAAAAATTCCAATTTTTAATATTTTTCGCATCATGCTACTATTTTGTCTGATTGAATTGCTATCATCATCATCATCATCGTCGTCATTTTTTATATTCTTTTATCGGTGTATTATAAATATAACTACTATATATATATATATATATATATATATATATATATATATATATAATTATTTTTAAAAATATGGTTCCATCGCGACATAGAAATTACTATGTTTCGAAACTGGTCCACAAGTGTTAATATTTAATTTCAATATTAGACCTTAACTTTAGATGACCGTTTCATTCTCAAGCGATATTTGGAATAACTCATCGAAGGAATATTTTACTCATTTATAGTTTGGGAATGGAAATCTAGTGTTTGTTTTTCATTATCAATTTTGTCTCTGCTTTGATGAAAGTAGGTATGTTTATCATATGTCATGTTTTTGGAGTCTTGTACGGTTGGGTTGAGGGATTTTTGTCTTGTTACAATGACCATTTCTATCAGGCTCTGTTGTTTTTATTATTTTATCTGCTAAAACTCACACTGACTTATATTCTAGTTATAGTCTTTTTGGTGTTTGTTTTTTTTGTTGATGATTTCGTAAAGGGGTGCGAAGATTGGGTTGTATTTTTAAACCCATAGTTTTAATGGAATTTTCTAATAGATTTTATATGGTATTGATTAATTATTTATATAATGTATTGAGGAATTTTTTTAATATTTTACGGTTTAATTTCTCTTGGTAATTTTATCCCTATCAATTTATAAAATCTTAATTTTTTAAGGCGAATATTTGCTGGTGTCTACAAAAATAACGTTATTTCGATTCTTAGATTTAATAAATATTTGTTTTTTAGAAATTTGGTAATGTGTAGTTTTTCATGTGGGCATAAAGGGCATGGGTTATTCCAGGTTCTACAATATCTTGTTCTATTTATAATTTTCCATTTTATTGTTGGTGTTTTATTTGTTTCTTTTAAATGCCAAAAATATTTAGATAGGGAAGTTTGGTTTCGGTTTCTAATGTTGTTGAAAGATCTTTGATGTAGTCTCCATCCTAAATTCATTTCTTGTGGATCCTATATATATTTTCACTATTTGGATTCTCAATGAATGAGTATACCACAGATCCTATGCAGCATTTTTTATTCAAAGGACAATTTTCAGGGTTCCTACAATTGCATAATTTTTCATTATATTGTCTAATTTCATTTTAGGGTCTTTATTTATTTGATTTTGGCATGCATGATGTTTTTCAACATTTTATTATTATGTTTTTTATAATCCTTTCTAAACTTTCAGGACTTTTTGCTGCAGTCAAAACTTCGCTGGGCTGGTCATATCACAAGGTTCAGTGACGACAGAATATCTAAGGTCCTCATGTATAGCCAGCTTGACAGTGAACAAATGACAGTTGGACAGCCATGGCTCAGGATTAAAGACAAGCTAAAGAGTAATCTCTCAGCTGTTAATATGCCTCATACTAATTTCGAACGAGTTACTCTGGATAGAATCAACTGGATGTATTTGTGGTATCAGAAATTTTGAAATCAGTCGTATTGACTGGCTAAGAGACGAAAGATAACGGCGAAAAGCGTCAGCAAATATTCCTGTGGCTATGTCCAATATCCTCACTATTGCGCAATATGTGGACTTTTTTTATGGAGAGCTCACTAGCGGGACAGAAGTGTCACATACGAAACAAACATAATAAGTGAAAGTGGTTGTCGGATCCTCATACGTCGAAATCAACGTGAGAGTTCATATATATATATATATATATATATATATATATATATATATATATATATATATATGTATTTTCATTAAATAATATAGACAAGTGTTGTCTATTTATTTTATGTAAAATTTGTTCGTAACTTCTGATAAGTTTGATAACATTATCATTAAACGAAGAAAGAAATTCACAATATTGATCCATATTTTTTAATATAATCTAAGCTTTCGTCTTACTTAAGCCATTATCAAAGATGTAAATCACAAACATATTAAACAATATACGGACACGACAGTGATGATAGTCTGTCATTGTTTACATAGTGGATCACTAAGCAACGATAAACATGCGCATATAAGACGCTAGAAGCGAAAATCGCACAGCATCTCATGACGTCACACATGACTACACGAGAGTGAATTGGAGAATGAAATAAGGAAAGCCGTTGGTATAAACCAATGGCTTCTGTTACCAATTATAGGCATTTAAGAATATTTGTAGACATGCCATAATTTATTTTGTTTAGGTTGGGTTTTAACTGTTTGATGTATAATGCTTCAAGTATTTTTAGTTTTTGTCTATTGTTTTCATGTCGAAGTATAGTTGTGTTTTCGACAAGTATTTTACGGAATTGTGTGTGCGGGCAGGCATGTTGTTTTAAATGCCTAAAAATGTTAGAGTTTTCATTAAAATGTAGTGTCAAGCGTCGTGAAAGCGAGTTTGTGGTGTGACCAACATAAATATTATTTAATTCGTTGGAGATACACTCTCCCAAAGGGCACTTGAATTTATAAACTATGTTGGTTTTTTGCAAATCGCTAAGCGGGGGAGAAGAATCATTTCAAAGTATTAAATTGGATATGCTAGATTTAGTGTAGTATATGATTAATTTAATTTTTTGGCTAGGATCTGTAGTTGATATATTAGAATTTACTAAATTTTTTAGTATGTTTCCATCTTGTTTATAATTAGTATGCATTTGATTACGATATAGGAGATTAATATATTTGAGATCAGTAGAAGCAGTATTATGTACAATTTGCTTATTATTGAGATTTCTAAGAAAGCATCTTATTTGTTCATCAACTATATAGTTTGGAAAGCTATTATTAATAAGTGTTTGTTTTATATTCTTTAGTTCACTGTAAAAAATCAATTATGGCATGTCTACAAATATTCTTAAATGTCTATAATTGGTAACAGAAGCCATTGGTTTATACCAACGGCTTTCCTTATTTCATTCTACAATTCACTCTCGTGTAGTCATGTGTGACGTCATGAGATGCGGTGCGATTTTCGCTTCTAGCGTCTTATATGCGCGTGTTTATCGTTGCTTAGTGATCCACTATGTAAACAATGACAGACTATCATCACTGTCGTGTCCGTATATTGTTTAATATGTTTGTGATTTACATCTTTGATAATGGCTTAAGTAAGCCAAAGCTTAGATTATATTAAAAATATGGATCAATATTGTGAATTTCTTTCTTCGTTTAATGATAATGTTATCAAACTTATCAGAATTTACGAACAAATTTTACATAAAATAAATAGACAACACTTGTCTATATTATTTAATGAAACGTGTATAAATGAAATATGCTGCCTAAATACAGACAATATATATATATATATATATATATATATATATATATATATATATATATATATATATATATATACCAACGAGTGTTTAGAGGGATTTTACACAATAATAGGATCCCGTTCCATAATTTTTTTTTAGGTGTCTCTCTCTCCCTATATATATATATATATATATATATATATATATATATATATATATATATAGTAAAGGTAATAAATCTGTTGGCATATAAGCTAAGTGGATCCTAGTAAAATAAAATATTAAAACTGATCCACAAAAAGAGCTCAGTGTATTTATTATTACAGAGCAAATAATTAATACACAAAATTCACCTGATATGGGGAATAAGCTTATTTCGACCGACGAAAAAATAAAATTCGTCAGTCTTATTCAATCCCGGTATAGAGATCGTGTCGGAAATTTTTCGAACTCAGATCTATACCGGGGTTAGATATATATGCTTTCGTCGGTCGAAATAAGTTTATTCCCCATATGAGATGATTTGGGATTTTATTGTGCATTAATATATATATACATATGTGTGTGTGTGTGTGTGTGTGTGTGTGTGTATAGAGACTTGAACCCACAGAAAAAGAAAGCACATTTAAATAAAGAAGACTTCATTATACATTGAAGGAAACCATTTCGGCGAAGACTTTATCAAAAAGTCTTCGTTGGCGAATAATCATAGATACAATTGCAGAAATAGTGAATAAAGAGCGGAAACTGGAACGCGAATAAATTTTAATTGTAAATAAATTGATGAATAAAACAGATCATAAAATGTTCTAAAAAGAGTGTAAAATAGAAAAAATACTCATATTCCTCAGAACAATCACAAGGAATGAATGAAGTGATCCGTTTGCTGATGAAATTTGATGAAAATGTCTCAAGAACTCTAAGGTGGTGGACAGAGCTATCTCTATGTAAAAATAGAGAAAAAATGTGTCATTATATTCAGCGGCACAGTCCGGAGTGTCTAATAAATGTTGTCCAGTGAACGAATCGTGAACAGATTGGGTGGTTCTCAACAAAAGACTCTGACTACTGAATCGGAAATAAGCAGGCACGTGATGTGTAATGCGAGTTTCCAATCTGTGATTGGTTCGTTCTATATATACAGCATCACAACGGCCTTTAAATTTGGACGTAAATTCTGAAAACAGTATGACCGATCTTGTTAAAGGATGGAAACACAGATCTAGTCTGAAAGACAGTACCCTACTGAACCATGTTATATCACGATGTAATGCAAGCCGAAACCTTGTCAGCAAGAAACTGGTAGTAGTTGCCTAAGCATGGCAATTTAAAATAAATTTGGATACCGTCTGGGTCCTAACACTATTGGTTGTTTAAAACGCCTTATTTTACGTTCGATAACACGCTTGATGAGGTTAACAGGAAAACCGTTTTCTGCAAAAATCTTCTGGATCCTTGCAAGTTCACTGTTTAACATACTTGGAGAACAAATTCTTAAAACACGATGAATCAAGGTGGAAACTAGACGAATCTGGCACGCCTTAGGAACGAAAGAGTTCCAAATTTTATACAAGCACACGAACGTAGATTTTCGAAAAACACTGTTGACAAAAGCACCATCCCCACGTTCTACGGGAACATCCAGAAATGGAAACGAACCATTAATCTTAACATCCAAAGTAAATTGATGAGATGAATGGAGAGAATTGAGTTTTGCAAAAACGGCTGTGGCGTCACTGGCAGAATCAAAAATGGAAAAGGTATCGTCAACGCAATGAATATAAAGAAAATGCTTCCTGAACTTTTCAAACAAAATTCCCTCATGAAACGCTATGAAAATATTAGCAAATATGGGACCCAAAGGAGTACCCATTGAAATCCCATCTGTCTAAACGTATATAATATTTTCTAAACTAAACTCGACACCTTCAGTCTCTAGACGCATGCATTTCAAAAAACAAGTTTTCAGGAATACTAGCAGTACCCAACTTACCTTTATAAAGAAAATCATGACGTATGTATGTGTTATATAGGAATAAGGTGTCACTGCCGACACTTGAGTTGGAAAATAGATCGCCAGTGAGCAAACACTAATTATGGCGATCACGTGACCATAGAGGAAACGCAAAAATATAAAATATCGTGACGTCTAATTGATCGTTATTTCTAATCTATCCTCTATACTCTGTTACTATACAGATCACCATTTCTATTCTATCCTCTATCATTATACGGATCAATGTTTCTACACTATATCTCTATACTGATCACCATACGGCTGACTATTCAGATGACTATTTGGTATTTACTCTTCGTGTGGGTATTATCGAGCAAGTACTATTAGGCACCAGTATTATTCAACGGCGTTACTATAGTTGTATCGGCCATTACAAATCTTTACTACAACGACAATTACGAAAGTGACAACGAGTATCTCTCTATATTTCTGAGATGAGGTATTATGTACACTATTTATATTATTCGGACTATTGTCCTCATCATTGTCGCCACATTTATTACAACGATTAGGCCCTTCAGTATGTGTCTATATTTCTGAGATGAGGTATTATGTACACTATTTATATTATTCGGACTATTGTCCTCATATTTGTCGCCATATTTATTACAACGCTTCGGCCCTTCAGTATCTATCTATATTTCTGAGATGAGGTATTATGTACACCATTTACATTATTCAGACTATTGTCCTCATCTTTGTCGCCATATTTATCACAACGTTTTGGCCTTTCAGTATCGGTCTTTAGTTCTGATATGAGGTATTATGTACACTATTTACATTATTCGGACTATTGTCCTCATATTTGTTACCATATTTATTACAATGTTTCGGCTGTTGTACACTCTGGCCTTCTTCATGGGTTTGGAATGTCAAACCGAACCATTTATTTCGCTCACTGGGGTAGACTGTTCTAGTTCCACATGCCATGTTTAATGGATCTCAGTTACCTCCTGTTAATTCCCCTCAACTGCTGCTGAGCCAACCAAGCATAGAAATGAATACAATGTGGGAAAACCGATAATAACAGCAAAAATTGCAATATGAGCACTGGTAAAAAAAAAATAGTTGCTGATGACATTAGGTTTATAATACCCAGAAATTCATACACAGATGTCGTCAAGGGTACATGGCACAGCGGATAAAGGCGTCAGTTCGATCCAGTGACAGGGCCCAAAGATTTTGAGTTCAAGTAGAGAAATTGGAGAGGGGAATTAACAGGAGATAACTGACATTCATTAAACATTGCATGTGGAACAGTCTACCCCAATTAATGAAATAAAGGGTGCAGTTCGACATTCCAACCACCTGAATATGGAGACAAAAATGAGGACAATAATCCGAATAAGGTAAATAGCGACAACGAATATTCGTTGACATCAGAAAAGTAGCAACGAGTGCTCGTTGACATCACAAAAGTATGGTGTGCTGACTACAAAGTACCGACGTCAAAAGGCATCATCAGTTTATTTTCTCAGATGATTTCTAAATTTCTAACGAAATCAGAAAAATTAAAAGACTCAGAAAAGTGATCGGATACCGGCAGAAGCATTTCAGCTAATCATTTTGCTATCTCGTGCTGTACAAATCCTATCATTGATGAATTGTATCTGAATGTTACGCCAGATTTATGCGCTTTAGGTTATCCATATATTCTAGGCCGTTGGGAACGAACAGGTCTGACACTATTATAAACATCTTTAGATTAGGTTATTCTTATATACTGAAATCAATCATCTCTGACTTTTCGCCTCCACCTTACTAGTGCTATCACATGTACTAGCAGCACCAATCCTCTTGAATTTGGGGGAATCATTTAAAATGATAACCATCTTGTCAATATCGGTTGTGGACTGGGGCAGGAATTGGCTGGTTAACTTTAATGCCTCAAAATCAAAAGTGCTCTCTATTACTCACCACAGAGAATCCCATTAGAATGTCTGACGCTCAACTCCACGAGAGCACCTCTTTGCGACTGCTCGGTCTCACATTGTCCGCTGACCTGAGATAGAACGAATGCGTTGAGTCAATAGTTGGCTGAGGAAAGTTGGCTCCCTATGCCGCGCCAGGAAATTTTTATCGCCGGAGTCAATCCTTCAAATGTATAAATCAACCATTCGCCCTTATATGGAGTATTGCTGCCATATATGGTCTGGAGCCCCTTCTAATTGTCTCAAGGTCATTGATAAAATTCAAAGACGGCTATGCAATGATCTGGCATCTCGTCTGCAGCTACTCTGTCACAGACGTTCCGTTGCCTCCCTCTGTCTTTTTTACAAATACTTTCACGGTAACTTCTCCGATGAGCTGCTTTCGCTGGTTCCCAGACTTCATGAATTTAAGCGCTATATGTATAATAATGTGTATGTCACCACAAAATGTATCCTTTCCGGTTACATCTTTAATGTATTAGACATCCGACAACATTCATATTTCTCTCACTTAAACCGTCTTTGACGCACCTCTCTAAAACTTCTCTCTGTTAAGTTTTAATCCCCCACCTTCT
>CAHIKZ030004310.1:1145000-1167500 GCA_903632075.3 Acanthosepion pharaonis | reverse complement strand
GTGACAAGATAAAATCTACCAAGAATGGTGATATATTGTAAGAGCATGGACGCAAATTTATTGTGGCTGAACTAGCGATCAAGGCACATTCCAGACATTTTCATCTCAGTGGATTATTTTCTCTTTTAATCAAAGAAACTTTCCTGATGTCAATGCAGATGACTTAGGCTAGATTGAGAAAAAAATATTCTCTGAAAAATATTCTTTCAAAAACTTTGAAACTACCTGCGTCTCTCGTGTGTGTGTGTGTGTGTCTGTGTGGGCTTGTGTGTATTATACCATTATACATTGATTTCATGGTATATCTTTATTCTTGAACATAAATTATAAATTAGTGAGTTAAATGCAGATAACATTATATGAAAATCATTTACATGTCAATATTTTTTAATTTTTGTCCGATATACAAAAAAGTCATTGAGATCATATATATATATATATATATATATATATATATATATATATATATATATATATATATATATATATATAAAGAATGTATTATAACTTTTTCAGTCAGTTTCAAATACAAGAAACATAAACATTATTTGTTTCTTTGGCAATTTTGTCTACATATATATTTTTTTTTCTTGGAAGGGAGGCTTTGAAGACGTTCTATGCCTGTTCATAGCCCTTTTTAACCGAAAATAATGTTCACTCCTGAACGTGATGATGGATAATTTTGTTTAAATAATCACGAACGAATGGTGGGCAAATGATGTTAGAAGAGTGTTTTATAAAATTCGGGTGAAAGACTTCATTAAAGTCATGATCGGAATCATAAAAAGGAAGAAAAAAATTCCTCCAGGTTTCTAAGCAGGTCTCAAATACATTTATATATGTGTTCGATTAGTAATTTATTTACTGAGTTATTCAATAGTTTTTCTTTTTTTAATTTTTTTTCTTTTTTAAATATATTGGTCTTTTATTCAGTTTTCATCCTCCATTCATTTAGAAAATATGGCAGTAGAAAAAGAAGCTTACATTTTGATGCGGTCTGTTTGACCGTCGCCCTTCTAAAATAATTGGAAAAGTATTTTTATTTTTTTATTTCGCTTTTGTTTTTGTTCTGCAGTGTTTTCCATTGGAGATGCATCGATTGTTGCAATCGTTCGACCTCATGTTGGGATATTCGCAAATGTTTATTTTGAAGTTTTGATTCGTATATATTTTATATAATAATTTCAGTTGCTTTCCATAGCAACTTCTCCCCGACCGTCATCCCACGGCCCTCAACGCCGATAAAAAATAAAGAAAATTATTCTCGGAAAATTTCAGAGATCAGTAATTTTTGATTAGTATTACTTTGATTATAATTTCGCTTGCTTTCCATTGCAACTTTTCCGACCGTCATTCTACGACCTCTAATGTAAAGATCCCGGAACAAAAATAAAGTGTAGGATTTTAGCGAGTCGCAAAATTGTGCTGCTGCAACCATCCCCGAGAAAACTCTCTATAGAAGAGAGTTGCTGAACCGTTGCAATAACAACAACAACAACACACATTTTTATTCAACCCATATAATAATATAGGAACATATTGCTTTTTTTCTTTCGGAATGTTAGCGATAAGATGTCCACACATACTCGATGGAACGAGTAAGGTAGAATAAAAAATACAAAACAGAGAAAATATATATTATTTACATAGATAATAAATGATTTAAATGGAAGTTATTTTTTGTTATACGTTCGAAAATTATCAATAATATCAGATTAGAATATAAATACATCCATACAGACATATATATATATATATATATATATATATATATATATATATATATATATATATATATATAATATTGCTCTGTATTAATAAATACATTGAGCTCTTTTTGTGCATCAGTTTTAATATTTTATATTACTACAATCCATTTGGATAAAATACCAACAGTTTGCAATTTTATTTATATATATATATATATATATATATATATATATATATATATATATATATATTAGTAATATTATATTATTTTATATTATATAGTAATATCGTTATTATTTTTAGTGCCGTGTCTTTGCTGAACATATGCGATCATGAATCGACACAGATTCCTTTTCCTTATTTCTAAAATGGAGATGAATTCTTGAGAACGAAATTGGAATGGTTATCCATTGACTTCTCCATAGTTTGGAATTCAGTTTTCTTTCTCTTAGACTGATTGCCATGCAAGGCTAGACGACCTCGTCTACACTACTCTTTGTCTATTAACTAGAGGAAGAAGACACGAGTCATACTTTCCCCAAGCCAATAACGTAATGATGAGTGCAAGAGAAGCGTACGAGAATTGAAACACGGATCACCCCATTTTATTTTCCCCAGCTTGATAACACACACACACACACACACACACACACACATATATATATATATATATATATATATATATATATATATAAAATACCGTGAGAGTGATGGTCTTAATAAAATAGTGCTCGATTTATAATAAAACAACTATAATTTATATTAATAATAAATGTCTACTTTTGCTCATCGGTATTATATATATATATATATATATATATATATATATATATATATATATATATATATATATATATATATATATATATAAGTTATGAAGAACTTGGTATTTCACCAAAATTATTTTGAATGACTCCGGATCATCAGGCAACTATTCCAACAAAGAAATGAAAGGAAAAATGAGATTAGAAATTGATGGGTAGTGTAATTTTGTAATTTACATGCTTAAGAGAAATATGAAATTTACCCCTCCCTATACTCTACCTTGTCTCGTTAACTACAACTCTCACCCTCCCTGTTAAATTACAAAAATTACACTACCCATCAATTTCTAATCCCATTTTTCCTTTCATTTCGTTCTTGGAAGTGTTACCTGATGATCCGGAGTCCTTTAAAAAGGATTTTTTTGAAATAAATTATTGTAATGGAACCTTAAATAAATCTGTTTTTCATTAATTATATATATATATATATATATATATATATATATATATATATATATATATATTTTAGCTGAGGAAATAAAATACGTATATATATATATATATTTGTGTATGTATGTATATATAATTAAGGTGGGAAGGGCTTGTGCAGAACCATCCACATTTTATGGAAGAACATAATACTGAGAACTGGACTTCTCATAGACTTTTTGACATCCAAAGCTGAATAGACTAGTGTGTCCTATTATTTAACCCGTAGCTGCGGGGTAATCAAGGAGAGATTGATTCATACCTTTCCAAATGTTATTGGCGTGAAAATGAATGTAGGAAACTGCGCTGGAATTCGAATTCAGCTTACCGAATTTACGTGTAGCGTAGACTGGTTGATCAGCTGAACTGGCAGCTGAACTGTAGACCATTCAGACGACCGTAGGGTCAATTATATATATATATATATATATATATATATATATATATATATATATATATATATATATTTTCATTTCAAAAACAACAGACAAGGTGCTTTTATTTCTCATGCGATCTAATAATTTTTCTTTTCGGATGATAAATTATACAAAAACTGCCCGAATGTTCTTTTTATACGAGCGCTTTCGGCTATATTCAAGGATTATATTTTAACTGTTAAAATAGGAAATATTTTGTTGTATGTATGTTTTATAAAAATCAGATGAACGAAAATTATAAACAAAATGAATGCAGAATTAAGAACATTATAAAAGTTGCATAACACCAGTTGACAATAGCCAAAAAATTAAATTAATTATTTATTACACAAAATTTAAAATCCCTATGCTTATAGTTAAAAATAATAATTCACGTTCTAGAACAAAACTAAATAGGAAAATATTATTTACGAATTTTAATGCCCATTAAGGAATTGTATTCCTGATCAATCAAAATTTATAAATAATTATATAGGCCACACTACAACATGTTTGACACGCAGAATCACTTTCTGACCATAGCTCAATTAGATCTCATTTAAATATTCATGGAGACCTACCGGACACTATTCGTAACATACTTGTTGACAACACTAATATAATAGCATCATTTACATGCAAAAAAAAAAAAAAAAAAAAAAAAAAAGGCTAAAAGTAACGGAAGCCTTATCAATAAAATAAAAAAAAACAAACAACACTTAATAAAATTAACTTTGGACATGGACATAATATCTTGATCGTGTTTTGAAAAATGAAAACATTTTATAAAAGATACATACAACAAACTATTTCTTATTTTAATAGTTAAAATATAATCCTTGAAAATGGTTAAATGTATAGCCGAAAGCGCTCGGATAAAAAGAACATTCGGACAGTTTTTATATAATTTATCCGAAAAGAAAAAAAGTTATTAGATTGAATGAGAAATTGTATAAAAAACTAAATAAAAGCACCATGTCTGTCATTTTCAATGAAATGTGCATGAAAGAAGGATGTCTGCCTAAATACACAAATATATATATATATATATATATATATATATATATATATATATATATAATTTATGTTTTCATGGTCATAAATTGTAAGATATGGTTATTGATAAAATATGTACGTATTTAATATCTATTCTATAATAAGTAGTATTCGACTGTGTGTATGTGTGTGTATCCGGTATAAACCCAATAATTAGACTATCTACTTTAAATAAAGAGTCGAAAAGTTAATAAATTATAATGTTGAATATTCCATAAATTTTGTTTAATAATCAAAGAAAGCCGTTAATTGTTTTCTGTTATTTATATGTATAAACCTCACGCTAGTCAAATATTTTTTTTTAAATAAAAAGTGGAAAAAAATTAAATTAAGCTGAAAAGAATATGTTTGTAAGAATTCATGGTAATCATTTTATTTAATAAATGTTTTTTTGTTTTTTTTTTCCCTGGAGACAATCGCCTGACTTTGTTTAGAAAAATAAATATTATTTGTCTTTATCAATTAGAATAGGTTCACGTGTGGCGAAAATCAATGAAAATAAAACGTTCGAATTAGAATGAAAAATGAGTTTTAATTTACAAATATCTTCGCTTACATAAAGAATACAGAAAAAAATATTTACCGAGACCATTTTGCAATTTACACCGGACACACAGAGACACACAAAATATTTCGAACAGGGTTAACGTTTAGTTTCTCTATATATTCATTTAAATAACGACAAAAATTAAGTGTAATTAATATAATAAATTAAATGACTTCGATTTGGAATATACATATTATTATCAATAATAGAGTTCATTATTAATTTGAAAACTACTAGTACTATTTTGCTATAATACGCAGGCTAGTATCGAATAAAAATGAAATATATATATATATATATATATATATATATATATATATAAATATCATATAAATAGGAGGCAAGAAATTATTCAATAAAGGTATTATTGAGTTTGACGGAAAAAATCTATAAAGAAACTGTCCTGTGTTCAATAACTTTGGACAGTTTAATCCCAAATTTAATCTGAATCTGCGACAGCTTATAAGCTTAAATACAGGACAATGTAATATCATTTTCAACAGGCAGGACCTGTAGGCGGAATTCAATAAATTCAATCTATGAATAGGTACCTGGTGTCAGATTTTATTATGCACGTCAATGATTTCAAAATAAAACCGGTATTTATCAAAATATGATAGATCTAATATATATTTAGATAATAAATATACAATGTTAATTTCATCTTATTGTATCAGATATATTTGAAATATTTGCAATAATTTATTTAGAGTCAGATTTTATTTTCAATAAATATATATATAATATTAGAGTTAGTCTTATTAAAATGTTGCTTGTCCTTCCTTTAGGTCCTTATTTAACGCGTACTTTAATAAATAATCGACTATTCCGTTTGATTGTGCGGAAAGACGGAAAAGACATATCAGAGACGCTACTTGGTTACAATGAGAAGATGAAGGAAGGAAAGAAAGACAGAATGGGAGAAAGAATTCTCTGCTCTGCAAATATTTGATTTAATCGCCAGGGAAGACAGAAAAAAAAACTGTAATTACTCTAACGAGACAAGCTTGCTAACAATTACACCACGTCGAAGGGTTCAAGAAAACGATATTTGAAAAAAAAAACACGAAAA
Organism: Acanthosepion pharaonis; assembly: GCA_903632075.3. NCBI lineage: Eukaryota > Metazoa > Mollusca > Cephalopoda > Sepiida > Sepiidae > Acanthosepion > Acanthosepion pharaonis. The sequence continues at coordinate 1,161,446 of CAHIKZ030004310.1, read as the reverse complement.
ACTGCAACATATTACGAACGTTATCTAAAGACATGAATTGATTTCGTGATTTTTTTACGGTTTATCAACCTTTTGCGAATTATTTAAACCCGAAACATACGTTGAATTTTAAGAATATTTTATGAGCAAATATTGAATTATTTTTTTTCATATAGTGTGTTTTTTTTTAGATACGAGTCCTACTATTTAACCATAGCTGGGGGAAAATGGATTCGTACACTTAGCAAGGTTATTTGCGCGTAAGGGAATGTAAAGAAATCGAATGAAATTCGAACTCAGTTCTCCGATTTCGTATTCCGAACTGTTGTCCTTAAAAACCTGAAAGCAACGAAATTACTATTTTGTGATTCGAGTAAACACCCCTAAGCGAAACGTGTAAATTAAGCGAGGAAGTACATGAAAACTTATTTCTCAACAGTAATTTTTAGTGATGAGCCCGGTTAAATGAACTTGGTAGGAGGGTGAAGAGGTTGGTTTCTTCTGTGGGGACGACGAACGGGCATGATTGAGCATGCAGTAATCGAGGGCGGGGTTAATGCTTTGTGTAAAAATAAGCAGTAAGATATGATATGGGACTAAATATAAGCAGTAAGATATGACATGGGTTTAAACATCAGTAGGTATGACATGGGTCTTAAGATAGACATAACCCCCAACAGAGAAACAAGATATTGTCAACTTATTAATTTATGAGATCAAAATGTGTAAAATTGAGAAAAAAGTACAACAGAAATTATTGAACAATAAATAAAAAGAAATTGACTTCTTTTGAAAAAAGTATGTCATTTAAGCATGTTAGAAACTGAGATTTAAGAAAAGTTAAGAGAGCACTTAACAAGAAAACTGGATTTTCCAGCAATAAAATATTCGAAGTATATAAGTTTGAAAAGGGGATTAATTAATTTCTGTTAAGAAAATTGACGAAATATATAAAAACAAAGCATTAAGTAAATTAACGCGAAGATAAGATGAAAGATTATTCCGAAACAATAAGTTTTAACGATTAATGCAGAGCCACATTAGATACACGTAATAGGCGGGCGAGTTATTTTTAAGAATGTAAGATTGAAGTACTGTTTTGTGCTGGTATTGAAGGCAATAAAATTATTGGTCCCTTCGATGATGAGATGTCAGGCGTCATGCAAGGAATTATTGTACGTTCTTTAACAAGAATCTTTTCAATGGTAATGGCCACAAAAAAGTGAATTTATATTAAAAAGTATATTCCTGCAAGAAAATTATCCTTCTAATTCTATATAGCTAATTATTACCCATCTTGCCAAAAAGGTTTTCAAGGAAACAAAAATTAATGGCAGATTTTAATGTAACTTGTGGATTAACAAAAAATATATATGCGAGAATAGAAAACAATATTTAAGTAAAAATGTGTTTTAAGAAATTTAAGTGTTTAACTTGAAATAGATGAAAATTTAACATAATCAATGTTTGAAAGATTAATGAATGTCATAGAATATCAAGTAATATTTAACATTTATTGAAGTTTATAGAGAATTGAGTTAATATATTTCTGTGGCGTGTATCATTTGGATTCATTTACAAATAAATTTTTTTATTGCACTTTATTTTCATCATAAAACCTGGTATTCCCACAGAAACTGTTTTTAGGATAAATATTATAAACTGAAAAACACACAGGCTATACACATATAAGTATATACTGAACATCTTAATGATATCTCTTCCTTAATACCAATATTATTATGAGCACACTGACTTACATTATCAGAATCAAGATCACGTGTTCCATAATTATATTGTCCCGGAAAAGGATATATTTGTTCGAAGTAGCAAAGTGGTTTTGGACTACTGTAACCGGATAGGACAATCTAGCAGGTAACCGTAATGGACTGGTCCTCGTCGTAGTGGTAGGCAATAGGCGTAGGCAATAGGCGAAGACTATAGGCGTAGCCAATAGGCGTCGTTCCTGTACCTCCACATCAGTCTGTATTTATGGCTGACACCAGCCAATCATATTACTATGAGGGGGAAACCAGGTGTATGCATATTCATTACATCACTTAACAAATGAAGATCGTAGGGTCACACAATGTACTGCAGTCGTAGCAGCTGTGGTGTGTCTTGGCCCAAATAGAAAGACAGAGCCCGACCCTTTCCAGGCTAGTTTTAAGTTTGGTGAGACTGGTCACTGATCAAGGGCCCAGTCTTTTTATCCATAACTAGGCGAAGGAAGAGAGGGTTAAGAACCTTTCCTAAGTTTATTTGTGTGTATGTGAATGTAATGAACTCGACTTGTATTCGAAAACGGCTCTCCGATTTCTCATTCCGGGCTGTTGTCCATGACATCATCGAATATAATAGAAATTCATTTCTATATCGATATAGTTTTTGTTTCTAATTGTGTTCTACTTTTTCTAATAGTTGCCGCTGGTTTTCAACATATCTTTTTTTCCAACGAATGTTGGTTAATTGTTACCTGTTAATTGTATTACCTGTTACTTGTATTACATAATAATCGTACTAATTATTAATTGTATTAACTGTTAATTGTATTAATTTTATTCGTTTTAACGGTTAATTGTATTACCTGTTAATTGTATTCATTTTTAATGGTCTTACGTGTTAATTGTATTAATTGCTAGTCGTATTACATGTTAATTGTAATACCTGTTAATTGTATTAATTTTTAATTGTATTACCTGTTAACTGTATTACATGTTAATCTATTAATTATTAATTGTATTACCTGTTAATTGTATTAATTGTTAATCGTTTTAACGGTTAATTGCATTATCTGTTAATCGTATTATTTTTTAATTGTATTCCGTATTAATTGCAATAATTGTTAATTGTATTACCTGTTAATTGTATTAATTTTAACTGTATTACCTGTTAATTGTATTACCTTTTAATTGTATTACCTGCGTGTGAGATTTCTTTTGTCTAATCTGATACATTTACGTCGCATCAAGCAGTCAAGGTTGCGGACTTTAACCTCGAAAACGCCATGAATTCATTTACTGGCAGATATTAGATATTTCTTAGCAAGAAATCGGTTTAATGTTTTTTATATTTATTTTACTGTTTTATAACTTCACATATTAATATAATGAATGCTTCGTATTTGAAATAGACGCCCCATTTTTATTCATTTATTAAGCATTGTGCATTAAATCTATTGAATGGCGCGTCTATACAAAGTATTCTTTATAATAAAGGGTGAAGTAATAAAATATCGGATTAAAAATAATTCCATTAATTCTTTAGAATTAATTCTTAAAATTCTTTAGATATTTGTTAATTCTTTAGAAATTGGTTTGATCGCCTGTGTATATGTTCATATACACTCGTAGCTGATTAAAGGTGCCTTGTAAGATGCGGATAAATTAATACAATGGGTGAATAAATAGTTTTTTTCTGTTTTCCGGCATTATTTACATACGGAATAATGGCTAGTGACTCGGACTGAGGAATCGGAGAGCCGAGTTCGAAATCCAGTCGAGTTCATTACATTGACTTACGTGCTAATACACTTGGGAAAGATATAAATCCGTCTAATCTCCCCTACAATGGGTAAAATAGTAGAACAAAATGGATCTTATAGCCTTGGGCCTAAGTGAAGGACAGCTCTGAAATCAAGACCTCCTGCTACGTGTTAAATAGCTTCAACAGTTCAATAGTTGGTCTAAAGCGCTATTGAGACATCTATCTGACGATTTTGTATGGATGGTGGAGCGGAAGTGGGGATGGGATTGCATAAAGCAACAAATGAAAAAAATAACTACGTAGGTTTTTTTCTAAGCCATGATCGGAAGGCGGGGCATAGTGAAAAACTGCAGGCCACAAGGAGGTTTTTGCCATCATTGCGCATGTCCTGAACGGACTCAGTACACAGAAAAAGATTGCCTACTATCTTTTTTTTTTTTTTTTTATCGAAGGCGTGTCACTAGCGTAACTTTTGTCGGCCCGGGTGAGTGGAATTGGCATGCCGAGTTTAAATTCTGATGGAATTTATTCATACCTACAGATAGACTACCGATTTTTGAACAAATGATAAAGTACTTTCTTTTTTTTTTTACTCTGAAAATTTTCCAAGGAAGCTAACTGAATTTTAAACGATTGTCATATTAATTCACCGAACGGCCACACGTGGCGTAGTGTGTGTCATGTGATTATTCAATGTTTGTAATAGTTAATGATGCTGTAGTGATATGAGAAACGCAAATTATCAAACGAGTATCATTGAATTATTATGAACCTTCTGTTTCGGATAATCCGGCACGGAACTAGGATCAAATGTTATGCCAGAAAATCAGGTGAATATATATATATTATATATATATATATATATATATATATATAAGAAAATTTCTCGGGCATTTAGGCCGGTAAATGTTATTTAATACTGTTTATTATAAACAGAGCATTTACTTAAATACTTGTATCTATAAAAAAAAACGTTAAACATAAAAAAAAATGTCTTTAATAAATAAATAAATATATATATATATATATATATATATATATATATATATATATATATATAGAACAAGAAAAATAAAGCCTGTATCTGTTCTTCAGGCAGAACACCACCATTGTTTTATCATGAGTACGCCCTGATGTCTACAGCAGTGAATCGAAGAATGCGGTTTATTTGTTAATAGGCTACCATAAACAGTAACCTCTGACGATGTGCCGTTTATCTTGGGTGGATGGTTTAGGTCACACTAAAGAAAATATTCAGGTTAAATTAATTTTCATCTGTTTCAAGTAGATACGAATGTTGGGGCAATACCTGATGTCTGCAGTGAATTGTAAAGTTACTTGCGAAGAAATGTTGGTAAGCTTTGTATCCCAAGTGATGAAATTGAATCATAGCAATGGTGGAAGACCGAAATTCGTTCATAAGGTTAACGGCACAATCGAGTAAAATAATAATAATAATAATAATAATAATAATAATAATAATAATAATAGTAATAAAACGTTTATATTTAAACCAATCTACCACCCGAGTTTCTTTACCGTCCTCAAAATACTTGACAATGACACACAAACAGTTTATTTTGGTTAACTGTTTGGTAGTGTTTTATTTATTCTTTCAATGCCATTTTTGGAAGACGTGAGAAATTATCCAGTCATTTTAAAATCTAATTTTTAATCAATTTAACGAAATAATTAGAAAACGTTATAAAAGCCGGAACAGAGATGTTTTTTGGTCTCAATTTAGTCTTGAAATTACTTCGAGCCACTGCTTTCGCCATCGTCAGCTACGGATGCGAGTCATGTGCACTGACCAAGAGGAAAACACGGCTTTCGAGATGAGGACATACCGCAGACTCCTTAGACTGCCATGGACAGCGAGACGTACTAATAAGCAGGTGTTAGATACCAGCAGAACAAGGTACATATTGAAAGAGCCAATGGCACTAAGGAAGCTCTGTTTCTTTTGGGCATATTATGCGAGGAGGCGGCTTCGATAAGGATATTCTGCTGGACTAAGTGGAGAGCAAGCGGCGACAGGGACGGCCACCCATGTCTTGGTTTGATCGTATTCAGTGGTGAACTGAAATGACGATGGCTGAGGCTGTAAGGGTAGCATCAAGCTGAAAGTGATGGAGGGGAAGGATAACTATAGTGGGACAACATGCACTAAATGAATGCACAGATTAAGCGGAAGTAATTAATATCAGCGTCGAAAGTGTGTTAGGCGTACCGAGTTCAATTGCCGCTTCATTCCGTTTTGTATACGTCGCCGTAATGCTCTTCGAAATGGTACGGATCCATCTTTCTCCAGCTATGGGTTAAAGAGCAAGGAAGACGTTTTTGCTTAGAGGAAGCAACCAGGAAAATTTTAAATTCAAAACCAGCCTCAAGGCTATTGGGAAACTGTCAAGGTATACACACCCTGTTGCTATTGCTGCAGTAAGCAGGGTGTCTCTACTATCCTACTGGGTTACCACACACATACACACAAAAAAAAGCACACACACGCACAAACACACATATAGACATGCACACAAACACACACACAGATATAACCACATGAAGGATAAATTAAATGAAACTAAAGTAAAATAAATAGCAATTTTTTCTTTCAACGTTTTGAATAGCTTCGCACCACTGAGCAGGTATCTAGAACAGACATTTTCTACTTTATTAATTGTAAGAACAAGGACCCCGGTGTTGAATTCCTATGTGAATCAAACTTACCACATGAGCGATTTGATCTCACCTCTGGCATTAGTGTCCTTTGAAGATGAACCGCTACGCAAGCATCTAGAATAAGCAAATCTTTCTGGCTTAATGTTCAGGGTTATTTACAAGGCCACAATTTGTGGCGAAAATAAATTCACTAGCCAGTAGTCTACGAGACTCTTGCTTGCATGCTCTCGGACAGGAGAGCATATTACAATGTAATCACCACTCATCTCGACCTGTCGAGGCTGACTATGGGTGTAACAGCAATTATTATTTTTGACCATAACTTTACGGCTCTGCTAGAAAGCAGTGTATTTGTTACAATGATAATTGCTTATTTTCTTTGGCCCAAGGCCATTGTAGCGAGAGAGCCAATGCAGATGGAACTTTGGTCAAAAGATTGTGCTAAGCCAGTCATTTAAATGAAACGATGTCAGTCTTGTAAATCACCATTCGAAATACGAAAGTTTAACATGGACCGAACGCCGACCATTGACAGAAGTGAGAAAAACCAAAACAATTCAGTCAATTCAGCAATATCTATTTGAGAATTTTAACAGCTTTATTCTAGAAGTAATCGATTTTAAATTAATAATAATCATAAATATTTAAATTACTACATATCCAATCTCCAAAAATTGGAATGTAACTAACGGATGCCCAGTAAAAAAAAAAAAAAAAATTATTATTACTCTTTTATCTTTCAGGAATAAGTGACCATAAATAACCTTAAATAACTTTCGTGAATATTCATGACCTTGAATAATCATTCGACTCTCACGTAATTACTCTGATTCGTTATTTTATGAGTGATTAATGGCTGCTCGATCTCTTGAATCGTTATTTAAAGGTTATTAGCAGACAACTTTCGTCTTTCGTTCTTCTCTTTTCGTATAGTTAAAAATTTACTGATTTTGAGCGTCAAGTCATAGTACTTTTCGAAGTAGAACATCCGACGTGGGGATTGACGAAATGTGGTGAAATTCTTTTCTTCAGTCACATCAGTCGTCACCAGTTTTAAACGGTTGCCTCACGTCTTTCCAAATTTACCCCCTTTTTTTTTACTGGGAACTCTCTAGATACTTATCTCTGTCGAAGTTTAAATTATATACAGGAAGGTCAAAGGAGAGCAAAAATAAAGTTTAGTATGGCCTGGTTCAAAGTCCTTCTTTTAGAATGGTTGAGAGACTCGGCTGCTTGCTATTTGGTAGGACAATATATTTCTTTATACTTTTCCCAAACATAGTCATGAAAAATCGAATGTAACTAATTCAAGTGGAAGTCGAACGTGATCTTTTTTCTACGCTACGGACCATTACACTATAAGCACGTTCATTAAGCAACTAAACTTGGCGGTAGTTAAGACTATTTTGTCCAATTAACGAGAATCGATTCAAATGTTAACATTCTCTACCTTTTAAATTTAAAATTTAAAAATGAATTTTATGCAACTAGCCAGAGTTAATTAAGTTGTTCAGACTATTAATTCAGTGAATTAATCATTTGAATGTTTGTGTCACTGAATTTTGGCCGATCCTTTCTACGAACTTCTTCCTTATATGCACAATGCGTAAGAAAATCAGATGCGTTTCCTTTTCACTTTTTCTATAGTGGTGCCTATAACGACCAACTTGATTCAATCCAAGTTACGCAAACCACACGAACCCTAACATTCTCAGCACTCCGTGTAACATAGAGGATTCCATACTTGGATATTGGAATGATCTGGGCATGTTATTGTCTGTACAACTAGCATTGCTGGGAATAAACCAAGCCGGTTGCTAAATGTATCAGCGTTTCTTTTTTGTTTGATTATATTTACGATAAAAGAAAAAATAAGAAAGAATAATTTTTTACTTTCTTTACGAATTTTACACGTGAAGAAGGCAATAGAATGGTCGGACTGAAATGTTGTGGTAAAAAAAGAAAGCTATATAAAAATCATTTTAATAGCCTGAACTCTTTTTGGAATGATAATGACTCTTCTCAACGTGTAGAAAAAATACTCTAAGGCAAGCAATAATTAAGTGTAATTGATAATTATTTTCGGAAATTTAATGTTTTGCGAATGGTATTTGGAAAACACTGCAGTTAATACGAATCGTCGTCTGATGTGAGTTGAAAAATCTTTAGCAATGGTTACTTCCATAATTCGTAGTGTTGCTTAAATCGGATTAGTTTAAATCAGATTGTTGTGTAAGCAATTTCATTGGACACTTTGTTAAGGGATGGGCTATCTGAATCCGTCGTCGCAACTGAAGTCGTATGTGACTTGATCCTGTTATTGTCGTTGTCTGTTGTCATGGCTTTGTCAACTGACTGATAGCAGCAACTCTGTTGTTCCTCGCTCAAAGCTGCGTCTTTCTCGTCCGTCTCTTTGTCTTCCTGTGAAATACTTGTGGACGCGACTACATTGCTGTTATCATCAAAAGTTGGGCTTCTGCTCCGTTCACGAGATAACGTCTGTCCAAGCTCGGCGTTGTTGTTGTTACTGTTGCTGTTATTGTTGTTGATGTTGTTGTTGTTGTTGTTAGCGGCGTTGTTGCTACTTAGAAACTGAGAACCGTCGTCCTTATTATCTTGTCCGTGTTCCTGGACGACTTGCGATTGTGACGACGAGGACCGCCGCCGCTGGTGAATGGCACTTGATGACTCTTCTGAGATCGGTGTATCGGTTAAGGTGTCGACACACGATTTCATCTGCAGGTCGACGTCTATGACCGGCTCTGGTACTGTGGTCTCTTGCAGATTAGAGAAGACTGGTTTATTTATAAGACATGATTGGTGAGAGGATCCGATTTCCTGTGTAATTACAGACTTGTCCAATTTACAAACATTCAGATCATGGTCATTTTCGGATTTGCTACCTTTACGGGCATCGGTAAACGAAGTATTGATGTTTATTTCTTTGGAAATTTCTTCCTCGGGATCTGGAAATTGGTCTTCATTTTGCGGAATTGGTAAAGAATTGCTGTGATCAGATTGGACCGTCGAAGTTGCAGACTCTTGACTATTTTTTGGTTCTTCATTTTCATTCTTATTATCTTTTGAAAATACGTTTTCCTCTTTCGGTGGTCCAGTGACAAGCCTCTGTTCAGAAATTGCTCGAATATGTTTCTCGGCCCATTCGTTCAGAGCGAGGGTAGAGATTTTTCTGATTGGTTTTCCGCTTCTTTCCGGTGTTCGAAGTGAACCATATGCACACACAGGACTTGATTCAGCATCGGAATGTGTTACTTGCATGATTTTTGGAGATCTTGAATTCATTTCTTCGATTTTCCTAACATGACGTTCAGCCCACTCGCTAAGACTAAGTTCACTAGACTTACGTTCCTGAGAGCATTTAACCTCATTTTTTACTGAACCATTATCCGAGTTTATCGTCGATTTTGTTATTACCTTTTCGCTTTCATTCGCGGAGAGCCTTTTCATCCCTGCATCTTTTGGGACATCTTGTTCTTGAGCTCTGTCGCTGGCGGCACCGTCTTTCTCGGGGGAAGTACGAGTCTCGTCTTCGAATTTTCCTGAAACATTACGCGAGGGAGACAATTGGAATCCGACCAACTTCAAATGCCTCTCAGCCCAATCATTAAGGCTCAGGGAACTCCTGGGTCCTTTTTCTTCCATTCCGACTATATGTTTCCCTGAAGGACTAGTTGGGCTGATATCTTTATTCGAATTATCCTTATGTGGTGAACTTGACGGAGAAAGAGATGCTGCAATTATCTTCAAATGTCTCTCGGCCCACTCACTGAGGCTGAGCGAAATTTTAATCGGACTACTCGATCCAGAAGACGAGTCAGATGAGGCGACATTTTCTGATTCAACCGATTCCCCTGGCGTTTTGGACTTTTTAGGAGAGACCGACTCACTTTCTCGTTTTCGGCGTTTCTCGGCCGATTCACTCACACCGGGGCTTTGTGAAGTTTGACATTCGTCGTCGGAAGGGCATAGCTTGGAGGTTATCGCCTTTCCTGGGCTGGTGAGTGGTTTCCCTAGCGAAGACGGGGAAGAATTGGATAGCTTGCGGTCCTTTTGTGGGGAAATGCCGTGAAGATAAGATCCGTTTCCATAGCTAACTAAATTTGGAGAGGAAAACGGACGGGACATAGGACTGCTTAGACCAACTTTGGAAAAATGTTCCTGAATGGCTCGCTTTGATTGCAAGAAAGATGGACTGCTTTCTAAGATGTTATTCTCAGATTGTTCACGCCTAATTGGTGACGGGGAATAATTCGAACATTCGGACTTGGGACTTAAATCTTTTAATATATCTCTGTTCGGCGGTCCTTCGCTAAGGGAACTTCTACCACTTAGAGTTAATGTCGGCAGAGGGTACCTGGCTTGCATCTTGAACGCAGGCTTTGAGAAGTGAGCTTCCATCAGTTTTTTTGATTCTAAAAATGAGGAGCTTCGACAGATGACGCCTTCTTCAGAAGATGGCTCCGAAGCAGGAGACGAGTTCGTATCCGATTTACTCACCTCTACTTCAGGGATTTTTCTTTCTTCGCACACCCGGTTGCGTTTGTTGACCTTGGCTAGAAGCTCCATATGTAAGCTTCTCACCAAGTCTTCACGAGGCGTGTTTTGCTTTTTGACCGGTTCACTCTCCTGCCTGCATTTTCTTACCCCAACAGTCGGACTAGCAATTGGAGAGTATTCATCTCCTTCATCCAAGGTTGGTAAAGTCGGCTTTTTGCACGTGACCTCTTCTACCTCTGGCACGCCATTGCGGTCGTCATGACGTGTCGCTCTCTGATTGCTCTGCTCTTCGTTGGAACGACGCCATCTGTCGTTGTAGGCATCTTCGGCTGACGACGAGATGCTTATCTCTTCCTCCTCGGTTTCATCGTAGCAAGTAATAATAATCAGCTGCTCTTGTCCGAGATAGTCCAGAGAATCACTCCTTTGTCGTCCTAAGGCCAGAGTTACCGACTGGCGACGGGTGTTACTATTTTGATGGTTCCTGTATCCGGCAGCAGACATATTAATACTGATGCATTTCTCACAGTCTTTCATTTTCTTAGAATTGTCCTTTTTTTGTAAACACTCTTCGCAATACTGTAGCTCTGGAACAGAGAATCTAGGCGGTTGGTTTTCGTCAATCTCCCGAACGTAAGTTTCCCTAAAACTAGACGGATCTTCGCAGGTCTTCTCCAGTGACTCGTTATCAGAAAGATTAGTTTTTCGGAACTCCATATATCCGGGGCTTCCATCTGTGTTTAAGTCATTTGGATGGTTAGTGTTGATCTCTACTGGATAAACCTTTGCGGGGGAGTAATCAGGAGTGCTATCCCCTTCCGCAATATTTCCGTCCGTATCTGTCGACTGGTCGACGGAGATATCCTCAAATGCCGGAATGTCAAATGTAGATACTTCCATTTCAACTTCGTTCGTTCGGTAATCGACTGGCGGCAGTTGCTGGTGGGGAAACTGTCTAGCGTATTCTGTAGCGCTAACGTAATGATGATTACCATACTGGTCCTTATAATAATAATATTCTTCTACTGATTCATCCGACTCGTAGCTCGCATTGTCATAACTTGATTTCTGCTGCTTTTTCGACCATTTTTGCCAAGGGGTCGAGTTACCTCGTGCCACCGTCTCTTCATTGAAGCTTTTCGGTGTGTAAAAATCAACTTCACCCTCTTCTGCATATTTTCGTCTTTCACTTTCAACCGTGACCGGCGGCTGGGAAGAGGACATCGTCGCCGTTCTGGCCGCCATGACATTCGATCTTGGGGACTGAGTCGGTGTTTTCGACCGCTCCTCAGGCGCTCCGTAGTATTGCGGGACAGTGTGCTGGTGCTGGTGAAGGTGAAAAGTGGGAACGGCCTTACCACCTACCCCACTGCCGTAACTGCACGCAGAAATCGTCTTCAGTGGGCTCTCTTGTCCTTCTTCGGCCGACTCCTTCACGTCGGGTAATTTGTGCGATCCGCGCGAACAGATAAAGTCCAGAATCAGTTTGTTCACCTTATCTGGTGCCTCCAGCATCACCATGTGACTTGCCTCGTCCACTATTTCCAGCTTCGATCCATGAATGGTCTGAAAAAAAAACAGAAAATAGAATACATTATGTGAGAACACCATTTAAATAATAATAATAATAATAAATCAAAAGAAGGATCATAAATATTAGTTGTCTTGACCTGGTATTTAGGTTTCAGTCAAGGACATAAATTTGCTTCTCTCTGCCTTTTCTATCAATACTTTCGTGGTAATTATTCGGATGAGCTCTTTGATATAGTATCTAGACTTTATGAATTTAAGCGCAGGACTAGATTGGCGGAAAGGTCCCAACAATTTACAGTTGAGTTGGACAGATATAACCGTAAGTTCTATACTAACAATATATTTTCGCGCAATTCTCGCTTGTGGAACTCTCATCCGGCTCTATGTTTTCCAGCCAACTTTGATCTTCAAAAATTTAAATGCAAGGTGAATCGATGTCGACTGTCTTCCTGATTAGACTTCTTCTACTGTTCTCGCTCCTTTACAGTTTTTTTCTTATTCTTTCACACTAAGTAACGCGTTCGGTATTAGTGGCTTTACTGCCTTGAATTTGTGACACCTCCCCCCGTAAAAAAAAATAAAGAAAGAAATCACGAAGACAAAAAGCAGTTGCGAATGCACAAAACATCAGAGGTTCTTTTTTTGGGGTTTTGTCACGAAGAGAAATTGATAGATATTAACTAATCTAATTGTCAATATTTCATTTTATTTTTCGTAACGTTAACGAACATCCCCATTGTAGCTAATTTTGCCTAAAGTGATTGATTTGCTTTTTACGGTCTATCAACCCTTTGCAGGTTCTTTAAAGCTAGAAAATATTTTTAGCTTCTAAGAATTTTGGGAGGAGATAATAATATATAAAGTTATCTTAACGAGATAACTGTAAGATATTTATATATAAAAAAAAATGTATCTTACCGCTTTCATGAGTTTAGCGTCGTCCAGTGTGGCAAATGTATCCTCCCGGCCGTTTATCAACAAGGTTGGAACACTGATCCAGCTGTGATAGACTTCGTCCCCTTCCGGCCAGTCTTGACCATTAATGACATAATGAAGAACGAAAGAAGGGATGTTGAAGGAAGCCCGCTTCAGCATCTCGTTCTTCTGTTTCTTCTTGAAGGCGGACCTGCAAAGGAGAGGTGAACAGAAATATGAGCCAAATGATATTTTAAAGATTATTGGCTTGATAGAAAAAAAATTAACTGTTACATTAGGTGTATATGCAAGCGCGAGCGCACGCACGCATGCACACACACACACGCACACACACACACATATATATATATATATATATATATATACAAGTATAGGATTAGTATATACGGAATGAATTCCAATAACCAACAAATACTATTCTTAAAAGAGTGCTCATTACAGAATAGAGCAGATATAATTATTTATTTAAAAAAATAACATAAATATGTTATAAAATCATATATATATATATATATATATATGGTAAAGGTATAAAAAGAAAAATAATCGAAAAAATATAAGCCGATGGGCCCTGAAGAGACATCGTACAGGTCCTGAATGTAACATGAATAAACTAAATGACAAAATTTACTGTTAATCATATATATATATATATATATATATATATATATATATATATATATATATATATATATATACACACATACATACACACAACTATATATATATACACACACACACAAACACACAAACACACACACTCACACACATACACACACACAAACACACATACATATATATATATAGCCACACTGATGAGCTGTTAAACAGCGAAACAGTCTGTCTCTGGATGACGTTATATATATATATATATATATATATATATATATATATATATATATATCGTGGAATACATGTGTTTTTAATGCTTTGCACACACCATCATTGATGATTTTAGCCGAGGTTCATTAGGGTGATCCAGCCGAGAATCAGCTACATCTTTCATTTATATGTACATATATATATATATATATATATATATATATGTGTGTGTGTGTGTGTGTGTGTGTGTGTGTGTGTGTTGTGTGTTTGTGTGTGGGTGTAAATATAACCGTGGACATTATCATTTTAAAGACACTTCAATATATGGTGTCCTATGGAGAAAGATAACTTCTTTAATGTTGGTTGCTTCTCTTTTATTACAACAGATTCCTGAATTTAGAGTCTCTCTTTGCAAGGTGTCCTATAGTCATTTTTGGTCTTATCCATTATAATCAAGAGTCTACAAATGTAAGACATATTTTAGTAGAAAAAAGAAAAAAAAAATCTTGTTATCCTTACTAGCTGCCTGGTTTACAAATGTAGACACTTAGCAATCCAATCAAGGTATATATAACGTAGAAAGCCATAAACTATGTTTTCTTCTCCGACCTAATATGTCCCAAATAACTACATCAATATATCATCAATTAAAAATCGTAAATGACAAAATTTCTCCATACACAGCTAACAATTACAGTATCATATCAACAAACTCTCGCACATATCTTAAAAGTAACAAATACCACAGACAGGACCCTAGCTTCGCTCGATATAGAAAATCTTACATCCACCCAAGGCAATGGAATTATCATCTCATTACCCCAGTTTGTCATAAGAGGAGAGTAGCTTAAAAAAATAGATAGAGCAAAGTTAAAAACATATATACATCTATTTACATTATTCGGACTATTGTTTTCATCTTTGTTGCCATATTTATTACAACGTCTCGGCCTTACAGTATCTGTCTATATTTCTGAGATGATGTATTATGTACACTGTTTACATTATTCGGGATATGGTCCTCATCTTTGTCGCCATATTTATTAAAACGTTTCGTTTTTTCAGTATCTGTCTATATTTCTGAGATGAAGTATTATGTACATTATTTACATTATTCGGACTATTGTCCTCATCTTTGTCGCCATATTTATTACAAGGTTTCGGCCTTACTGTATCTGTCTATATTTCTGAGATGAGGTATTATGGACACTATTTACATTATTCTGACTATTGTCCTCATCTTTGTTGCCATATTTATTACGACATTTCTACCTTTCAGTATCTGTCTATATTTCTGAGATGAGGTATTATCTACATTATTTACATTATTCAGTTATCCTCAAGGACACATGGCACAGTGGATAAAGGCGTTAGTTAGATTCAGTAACAGGACCTAAAGAGTGTGTGTTCAATACCCAGTGGATAACTTTCAGAGGGAAATTAACAGGAGATAACTGATAACTGACATTCATTAAACACGGCACGTAGAACTAGAACAGTCTACCACAGTGAGCGAAATAAAAGGTTCAGTTCGACATTCCAACCACCTGAAGAAGGCTAGAGCGTACAACGGCCAAAACGTTGTAACAAATATGGCGACAAAGATAAGGACAATAGTCCGAATAATGTAAATAATGTAGAAAATCTTTTTACCAAAATTTTGGTTGAAGGAACTATAAACATAAATTGTGACTTCATTTACAAACATCCTACAAAACCTGCTTCCAAAATTCGACCAGTACTCTACTTCCAAACTAATGACGTCAGCATAGGAAACTCATTAGGACATATCTTCTCTGTTACATGTCTCATATTTAAACAAGGTGCTTGAAACAACTAACAAACCAGAAATCAACAAAAAATACATTGCCGACATTTTTGCTTTGATAAAATGTAAGAACGAAATTATAAATCTAAAATCAACTTTCGAAAAAACTCCACACTAAAATTTACATATGATCTCATGGTTAATAACAAAATCACATTCATTGACTACAATTCAAAGTATTTACCAATTAGCCGCATAAAAAATTAAAATAAAACAGCATTTCGAAGTGATGTCTTTTAAATTATGATAGCCAATATTCTGATATAAGATATATAAAATATGGTATGTGAAAGCGAAATTTGAATAGAATATTTATCCAGGATTAAAATATTTTAAGATAAACTTCTCTCTGTGACTACAGCCTATCATAAGTTCTTTACGCTTATTAAGCAGTCTCAAATTATTAATATTTTTGAGGATGAATCTTTTTTCAATAAATACAGGTTGCATCGTTCACCTCGGCTAGAAAATGATTTGATTTTGGTGACGAACTCCTACTTTACTACCGGTGCGTAATTATCTGTTTTGATATCCCAATAAAATTTTACAAATTTAGTCACAAAGAAATTCAGAGGAACAACCTAAAATCTTTCTCCCCTCGGAAAACTCTAATGCTATTGAAAAGACAGAAAGAATCCAGGTTGAAATTTGTTCGTGAATATTTG
>CAHIKZ030004310.1:1072500-1135000 GCA_903632075.3 Acanthosepion pharaonis | reverse complement strand
AGTCGGTCACAGAGATAACTACTTTGAACTTTTCTTCATCTAATAACTATACATATATATATACAGTGTCTTCAAGCTAAATTTGACAGAGTCTAATGTGTTTATTTTTTCCGCTTGGTTTGGAATATCTGTAAACATTGTGAAAGCTAGTGACTACAGTTTTAGAGGAGCCAAAGTTAACTGAAATGGACGATTTGAAGCCACCTGAATATTGGAAAAGGGTAACCTGTATCATGAAGATTTGTGTCGGGCGTCAAAATGCCGCAATCATGATAGCTGCTCAAAGTCCTTTGAACACCTTGAAACAATAGGACGAGAAATGGAGAGCTGCAACGGAGAGACTTCGAGGCCGTGGCTTGTAGGAAAGAACACGGCAGACGAATTCATCAAACAACTGCAAAAGGAACAGCTTGCCTACAATCCATATGACATTCTGCGGGTCATGACCAATTTTCCCCAAAATGTGATGGTTTGGGGAGGGGATTCTCCAGTGAGGGTGATGACATTACAACTCATATCTTTGGACAGGGTCTCAGGCTCAATTCTGGTTGTTAATTGGAGTTTCTGAATAATGTGTTCAAGCTTTGATTGGAGAAGTCGGCTGCTTGAAGACCATATGTGCGGCAGCAACATTCAGCTCCCCGCCACACCTCTGGAAGTGGTAGTCAGATGATTTTTACGACTTCACCCGATTCAGCGTTTGAACCTTAATTCCCTTGATTGTAATCCCATTGATTATTATTGCGGGCCACGTTTGAGAAAGACACCAACTGCACTGCCTGTAACACCAAGACCCAGCTGATCGACAGGATTAAGGAGGCATTTGAGGTTCATTCTAGGGGCATTGTGAAGGCCACATGTACCAGGTTCTGGAGTCGGGTCGAGACCGTGGTAGATGCCGAGCATGGCTCCTTTAAGCTTTGAGTGAATTGTCTTTTGATTATTATAACCTGTATGTCACTTTTCTATTTTTCAAGTAAATTGATTTTGGGCTTAGATATTCACTTTGTTTTCCATTAAAAAAAAAAAACAGTCAAATTTATACCGAGCGCCCTGTATATATATATGTACTATTTTACTATATATATATATATATATATATATATATATATATATATATATATATATATATATATATATATATATATATCACGTATATATTTAGTCACAGTAGTAAAGAATTTCGTCTCAGAAGTTTGTCAAATTTGATCGATTTTATCTTTTCGTTCTCCTAATTTGACCGCGACCCGTCAAATTAAGTAAACTTCGCAAATGCACTGTAAATTCACGGTGCCAAGCTATTCAAAGTACGAAATATAATTACAGAGATACAATCAATTCTAAATAAATTTGGTTTTGATTTCATCAATTATAAAAGTGATACATTAGCAAATATTCAAAAAGTTCATAAAAATATCCAAAAGAGGCTTTTGTGTTCGTTGTCTTCTGTATGCATGCATAACACAAATATTTAGACCATGCACATGCAAAAGTGTCTGCGAACTGATGCACAGATGGATCAATGCAAGCACAAACTCATGCAATTCAGCTTCTTTTTCTTCCACCTGTTAACCTTTTGTTGCAGAATGCGTAGACTGACTCGGAATGGCAAACTACTGGTTAGAATTCTGATTACATGAACTGAGTAGGGTAGAATTCTGACTGTGGTAGATTGCCTTTGTTTATGGTTTTGATATCAGACCAAAAAGGAAGGAATGCATTGAGATGCTAGAAGGGTTATGGTACCTCCGAAACCCAGATACCAAACCCAGATACCAAACCCAGATACCTTATTGAGGTAAGCCAACACGTGGTGATGAGATTTCGGCCAACCGGTTGTGTTCTCCTCCACATCAACATCTCCCCATCGCTTTCTACAGGTAACCAGGCTACAACTACTTCATATCGTATAGTAAAAGGAGTTGAAAAAAAAGAAAAGAAAATTGTTTGTCGATGATGCAATTTGTGATGTAGCGTTGGAGTGTGAATAACTAAAGCCACAGATGACGCGAAGCGCAACAGAATCTTTATAGTGTTGTCACCAGGATTCGACGCTGGTTTCGGACTAAGCCACTATAGATTATATTGCATTTCGTCGTTTGATATTTATATGTATTTTATTATTTATGATATTGTAGCGTCACTAACACGCACGAACACACACACACACAAATATATATATATATATATATATATATATATATATATATATATATAAAGATGCATTTAAGAAATTTTTGTGACTTTTTTGGAGAGGCAGTTATTACTGCTCTAGTTTATTGTCATTTTAGTATATCACTACTATCCACCTGATAAGCTGACCTGCCAACTTTTGTTATTTCAGATTGAAGGAGACGGCTGATGCATCTCGTTAAACCCACCATACTATACACTGCTTGTCACAGCAGAATGCAGTTGGGATATCAAGAAACTTTTAAGCACGCTATGCAATAAAATGTTATGTTGACAGAGATGGCCATCAAATCTGTTCTTAATCCTTCCTACAGTCCAAGACCTTGCTCCCTGTGAGTTTTGGTTATTCTACAAGCTGATGAAAAACGTCAGGGTCAGTCGTTTTGAAAACGGTGAGAAGGTAACTGAGGCTGTGACAATGGTCCTGGATTACATTCACTTTGGATGACTTCCATGGTGGAAGGGCGCGCTATAACAAGTAACACTGAAGTCAGAATATCCAGCTTTGAAGATTAGAGTCTTGTACTTCTTTTGTAATATATAAATGTCTCTCGTGAATAGGTATGAAGCCTTCTGGAATGCATATCATATATATATATTATCGTATATTTCCGTGGATAAGGCGACTTTACCTTTACTTTAGATAAGACGAGATTAAAAAATATAGCAAATTTTCATGAATTTATCTTATCCATGTAGAGGAAGACGAATACTTATTGGTTATATAAAGATGGTGTTATTGGAAAAGTTGTCTGTCTATGGTAATTTTGAAAAAAGTATATGTGTCATTATTTATAAACATTCTTGTTTGAAAATAAAAAGAATCACCAATTCCCGTACTATCACCGAAGTTAGCAACGTTAAACCTGGTCAGTAACTAGATGGGTGACCGCTTGGGAATACCAGGTGTTGTTAGCTTTGATATGCAGATGGCGGGAATGAATAATGGCTTGGAATTGTTAAATGGAGAGCTGAGTTCCAATTCCAGTAAGTTATATTCACTTACACGCAAATACCATTGGAACAAGTATGAATCCAGCTCTTGTCCCTCAGCTACATGTTAATTAATAAGACTTTAATCACTAAAACATCATTAAACATAGCTTTAAATAACATGCAAAAGATTGATAAGCCGTAAAAAATGAATGAACCAACAATAAAATTAGGCATTTTAACTGTTTCTTTCTGATGTCATCTTTTTTATTTTATATATAAAGTACAGTATATGTGTGTATCTTTAAGCGTGTGTGTGTCCAAGCAACTCCTCCACTCCCACAGGTCCGATTTCAATGATTCATAGCTCATTCAAAAGTCCTAGAAAAGTTAGGGACATGGAACGATTTTCGTTGATCTCAAATTCAGGGTTGCCAGATTATGCGAGGTTAAAAATATATATTAATATATTATACTAGGCATTATCGTTGCTTTCATGGTTCAAAGAGAGTAATTATTATTTTCCTTTTGTATCCGAAATTGCAGTAAGCTTAAAATTCTAAGATAGCAAAAATTTTCAGCTATTTTAAAAGCTGCATTATCGGCCAGCATTTAAGCTAGCTCCCGTGAAAGACTCTTGGTTTGACCATCATCAAAATAGCTAGGGAGGAGTAGATGCGATAGGCATCAATAAACTACAGAAGAACTCTAAATCGATCACTGCATTTAAGTATTGAATTAAGGTTTAAGCTTACATTTTAAAAGTTCAACGATAATTCTTCAGCTGCAAATTAATTTAAAGACAATGTACGCAGATCCTTATTTTCCGTACAAACAATTTTTATTTCATGGGTGACAAAACAGTGGATAATTTATATGATAAAATTAATATAGTGTAAAGATGGGAAAATAGAAATTAGGATTAGTTATCCATTCAAGATTTGACGAGTTAGAGAAACATACTAGCTAATTAAGTAAAATCTTTACCATCGAATCGATATGAATAAATGCGAAATTGGAGCTCAATTCATCCACTTATTCTGAGATTAAAAAAAAAAGCCTCAATTCTACTTTATAGCAATCTACACACGGTAATCTTAATATATGTTTTATATATTATCTACTTCTAGGCAATATCACTCTTCCGGTTTAACTAATTTACATAATGATTTTAAAAAACTTTATTTCATTAATTAACTGTCCTTCATTACTGTTCATTTATTTGAGGATTGTTTTGATTTTCATATCAAAAATTGTTCTGTTTAGGAATATCGACTTATGTAGTGCAGAAAAGTCTTTGAAATTTGCATTTTACTTGGCCCTCAACAAGTTGGCATGTATTTGTAAATCTTTCCTTAACTATAATAAGCCAATTTATGAATGAAATGTTTATTCTAAATTTTTGTTTCAAAGATTTCAAGTGGTGAATATATCTTTGCGGAGCGATAGCGAGCGAAACCTGCTAGTTATCTATATTTCGTTCAAATATTCGTTGTTGCTCACACATTCAGTCTATTGTATTCTCAGCATCCTTCTGTAGAACCACATTTCTATCGACTAAAGTTTCTTCCTCGTGAGGCTTCGTGGATCCCATATTAAATGTAACAAGAAAGATCCGAAAATGGCTACTCCAGAAATAAGTATGGACCAGTTTGGACTGAGGAATAAAGCAAACTTATGGAAGACTTCTAGGCATGTATTTATAAGAAAGAAAGGACATTTATTGATTTTAATACAGAAACAACCAAAAGTGTGAGATCTATATTGAAGGATGTCAAAACCAAGCGGATACATAGAATCAATTATCTGCGTTGGATAATAACAAATATTGAAAATAATCTCCTCACACATGAAGAAGTTTCAACAGGAGAATCAACAGAAATGTCGTTCTGCCGACTAATACGGAGAATACCAGGGACAAAATATTTTAGCAAACGAAAAAGACTGAAACGAATTAAAAACTAGAAGGAAACTGATACTTACACTCAGAAAGATACTGTTGGGACAAATGAGAAAAGAAAGCTTGGAGATTTTAATACTCACAGAATATACTCAAAACAGGAAAGCAGCGAGACATCTACTTAACAATTTTGAATGAATCGGTAACAGGCCAATGACTGATAACAAACATTTAAAATTACTTTAAAGCAACAAAAAGCAGGAATTTGTAGTAAACGATTATCCCCAACAGTTGAGGTTTAAATAGCAGTGTAAACAGTGCTTTATAGCTCTGGGTGGTATGGCCACCTCGGCATGGTGTAATGGTTAACAACCTTGTCTCACTAAAACAATTACGACTGAATAGTGAGTTCGATCCTCAATGGGTACCGTATATGTTCCGCCTTGTGCCACATCTAGACTACGCTTAAAAAATCAGCATAGCCCTGTCTGGTGACCAGTTTAGGAGAAATAAATTATGAATGCAAAAGCGTGAAAAAAAAAGAACGGGAAATTGTTCTAATATCTTTTTTAAGATTTCATAGCAAGTCACTTATAATAAAGAAAATGGATCTGTGGAGATCCGTCAACGTCTATTCTCATGGTTAATTCATAAGCGGATACCTGATGAATATGTCATAGTCATTTTGGATTGTGTAATAAAGATGATATTTAGTCTTTTCCTAAAACAAAATTTATCGTTTTTCCCAACATATTCTCGTCAGACAGCGCACGAAAGAATACAGCTGTTTCGTCTTTTTACTTTTGTATTCAGGACGTAGGCGATCATGGCTCTCCACAATTCTAATCCCTGTAATGCCAATCATTTATACAAGATCATTAGGTAGGTGATATAGCAATTTCCGCTGTCCTTCTTGCCTTCCATATGTCTTATGAGTGTCAATAATTCTAAGCCCACTTTCCTCATAATGCGCATGTCCTTCTGTGGAAGGACATTTCTGTTGCTTCAAATCTCTTCTTTATCTGTGATGCGATTCACCAGCGTTCACTACCATATATGAGGATAAATATTATATAACAGTTAAGTACATATTTCGTTGTTTCTAACGACATTTTCCTGTTTCTTAATACTTTGCTTAGCTTTTGGAAGTCAGCTTTCGTTATCTCAATGCGTTTTCGTATTGCGATGTCACATTTTTTATCGCCTGTTGAAAGACTTCTGACATATAATATTAATTTTTTGTAATTATTTTATTTTGGTCGATGTTTTAACGGCCATCATTGAATTTGACTATCAATCCTTACATAAGAATGGCAAGACTCGTTCTGTGGCATTAGATATATCGAAGGCATTCAATAGTGTTTGGCATGTTGGCCGCCTACGCAAGCTCAAGGTCTACGTTTTCTTGGGGCAAATATTAGGCTTAATCGAATAATTCCTAACAAATCGTATAATGAATGTCGAGTAGAACGGCCATACTTCCAGATCATTTCATAAGGACTCAGGGGTCACCCGGGGATCTATCCTTGGAGTAACGCTGTTTTTGATCTTCTTCAATGATCTCCCTGATGTCAGCAGTTACCAACTAGGTAATTATGCAAATGAAATAACGATTTACACCTGGCGTAGTAGGACATCCGACAAATCGGACAAACTAAAAAGGTTCCCCATTCAGTGGTTAACCGGGGCAAAAATGACTTGTAAATTTTATCGCCCCCTCCCCCCCAACCAAATTACTTTTATCCAAACATCACAGAAATCCTTTTCTGTCTGCTATCAGCATGGTTGGGCTAAACTCAAAGAGAACAGCATTCTTCATGGCCTCACGTTTTCCACTGACATAGATTGACAATATCGAATCAATTGATTCATCTTCTGAAAGGAAAGTTCGTTCACTGTGTCGTGCCAGAAATTTTTTTTCCATTTTGCACATTTATAAATCTTCCATTCGTCCGGTTTGATGCTCCTGCTGTACATCTCGAGATTCTTGAAAAAATTCAAAGATATATATTTTCATGACAACTGTTCTGATGAACTTTCTCCCTGCTACCTTGACTATATGAATTTAATTATGCTACTAGATTTGCAATTAGGTCCTATCGTTTTAATGTTAATCTAGCTAGATACAACAGTCATTTCTACTTTTACAGCATTTTTCTCTCGCATTTCCCGCCTGTGGAACTCCCGATTACTTGCTTCCTTAATAACTACAATCTTCAAAAGTTTAAGTGCAATGTCGGTCGCCATATTGTGTCTTCTTAAACCCTATTTTCTATTTTCCACAATCCACCCCATTCTAAACGTCATTCTTTTTCACTCGTTGTAACACCATGCATTCTAGTGGCATTATTGTCTTGTTTGGGGGTAAAACATTTAGAAAAATATCTAAGTTTCAATTCGTATGACAGGCTGTTCGTTTTAATGACAGCTAAACACACTTGCAGTCGATGAGAAGATAGAAAATCTTGTATATTCGAGTTTAAAAAAGGAAATGATTAAAACCTGTCAATCTGCTATGTTCTAAATTACATAAAATGTTCTTGAATCGTTGGGATCTTTTAAGAAATGCTATTGTTTGTAAATAGAACTGTATATTAACATGTAAATATTTCTGTCTATAACATACACCTCGGCAGCGAGCCTGCATTATGACGCTTGCTTAAAGCAGGAGAAAAGGAAACATTTTTATTTGCTTTTTACTTATCCTGTTTCGGTGCTAGCAAATCTAGGTCACTGTTTAGCGTACGTAAGAATTCTCGAATAAGTTTTTGCTTGAGATCTTTCTGTTTTTGGTTAATCGCTTCAAGATTCAAGAACTTAATGTTATGATATTGAATTTTCTTTGTTTTTTTCATTCGATTTAGGATGCGTTGAACGTGACAGAATCATAACGTATGAATATCATGGTGCCTTAAGTAACGAAACAGTATGAAATTGTTTTAAAAAATGATAACCTTTGAACTATATCCGACGCGTTTGGAAAGGGTGGGCGTTCTGTTAAATCTCTCTCTATATATAAGAGAGGATATCTGTGTGTCTGTCTGTGTGATACCGTTTCACTCGAGATCCACCCAACCGATTTTTACCAAACTTGGCAATACATTGTACAATGTAAGAGATAGATTCTTAGCATAAAAAAAATCCGATGATTTTTAAAATATATAAAGCAGATCAAAAATCGATAAATTCAACTTTTCTCCTCCGATTTCGTTCGAACACGGCATGTAGGTTACTTAAATCACGACGAGCTCAAGGATACCGCATTTTTATTTCTACGCCATTGCGTTTACCAAAAAAAAAAAAAATGCGTGAAACGAAAAATCGATTTCAACACAAATCGATCTCTACTCAAATTTTAAACTAAAAACTCCTTCAATTTTAAAGCAATATATTACAAACTTCACTCAATTGTAGCCGACAATAAATTGATTGTTTAACTTGATAATTGAGTCCCTCCATATAGTGAAAACCCACGTAAATAGCGAAACATGGCGGTTTTTACGGGTTCCTTATTTTTCTTTGATCTTTCAATAACTTAAAAACTGCTTTGTAAATGTATCCTCATTTACAACCTTGGTAGCACACTGACAAATTAAATGTCAAAAAACTCCAAAATAATTGCGGTCTGAAGTGAGTGTTCATGTTGCCTGTTTTAATCCTTTATGTCCTCGGCTAACTTCAATTGAATAAATACAGACGACCTCTGTTATATCAGTAACTGCATTAATTCAATTTTTTTTTTTTTAATGAAAGTCCTTTAAAGTAATTGAAGAAGATACTCTCTTACATTTAAACCGATGCTGTTTTTGCTCCATTCTACTTGAAAGCTTTTTGTGATCGACCAGATGGGTATGGCTGCTATTATCTTATAAACAGAGATTTCTGTCTGAATTTCTGGGGTGGGAGTTATCATTATTTACCTACTTACATTTAACCTAGTATCCTCATCTTTGTTGTTGTCATCCCAACGTTTCGGCCGAGTGCATTAAATCGGTGGTTTCTGAGTTTTGTGATATAGTAATTATGAGTTCAATCCCTGGTTCGGGAAGTGTGTACTTGGAAATGTGCAAATGAATATAACGAACACAATTGGAATTGGAACTTATCTCTACTATTTTCAATTCCGATCTGTTATCCATTACATCACCCAAACATCTTAGCTTACGGCCCAGAGTATTCCAAAACGGTCACCCATCTAGGTAGTGACCATCGGTAATCGTTCAAGAATCGATGTTTCAATGGGATACGGTCGTAAGTTCATGAGTGCTGGAGTTGCCAATTAGTCAATTAGATCCAAATCATGAATGAATGATGATGTCATCGCAGAAAAATATCTCCATGACCAGAAAGAAAACCAAATTATTTGTGAGGTTGTCTTTCATAAAACAGTAAATATGCAATTAGTTTTTTTTTAAATTCAGAACTTCTTTCAAACCAAAAATGAATCCAAATGATATTTGTTTTGTTTTTTGCTTTTTTACTCTCTTTTGTTTACTTTTAAGAGAATTTGTAATACATCTCTTTTTTTCCGACAACATCATTCGGTTTTTGAAATATATCCGCAGTGCATTTTTAAAAGCTGGTCATCATTAATAATATAATTAACAAATGCGATATACTTTAGAATAAAAAGCTGGTCATCGGGCAACTTAGGATAACAAGTCCCAATACAAAAAATATTAAAAAGGCATGAAATGGTGAGGTCTTTTTATTCGTCCGTGAATTGACTAATCAGCAAACCACCGCTGAATAGTGGCTAGCAACTTTTCACCGTTGGGACAATAACATTTGGCGATTTATAATTACAAGGAAACATTTCGCCTGGTGAAAAGATGACTTTTGACATTCAAAGCTGAATAGAGACGGCGTGACTTTTGGTGTATCACCCTGAAGATAGCCGATGCGACCCAATGTGAAGTTCGCTAAATATAAGCTCGAATCACGGAAAATGTAGTGGAAATGCTACGCGCAAGTTCGGGCGACTTCCATGAGAAAGAATGAGAAGGATATTGGGCAAGACTGTGCTTCAAATGTCCAGGCACCCTAAGGAGTACCAAGCATTGCCACTCTATTCAGAACAGCACGGCGAGCAGTTCCTTTGTTGCAAATATTTCTTTAAAACATGGGGGCAAGCGTATTCAACCCAACAATCTTGGAAATCAACGCTGTAGACTACAACATCTATAAGATTGCTGTCAAAGCTGATATTCAGAAGAAGAGTGGAGAGAAGAGAGGACAAGTGACAAAAATTTGGTTTGGTTCGTTTTACGGCAAATCAACTTCAATGGGTTATTTAAGGCCGACAAGATTTTTTATTGCTGGTAATATTTTTTTCAAAATCTATTGCTGGTAATATTTTTTTCCAGAAATGTGTTACTGGTAATAATCTATTGCTGCTAATAATTTTTTTCTTCAAAAATTCATTGCTGGTAATAATTTTTTTCTTTCAAAATATATTGCTCGTATTATAACCTATTTTTTACACTTTCATAGTATTTTGACCGCAGTTTTGGGGTTAACTATTTGCTCATAACTACCACCCCCGGGTCAGAGTGAACCTAAGAACATCAGCAATTAAGAGGCGGTTTCACGCTCCTCAAAACCTCCTGATCAGAGGCCTTGGTGCCCGATGCAGTGTATAATCTTATCCAGGACGCGGATGTAGTTTATCTTTTTACTCAGGACGCAAGAGGCAAGAGACGGGACAGCGTAAGTGACAGCATTAGGTGTTCTCAAATCTGACCATACAGAATTTCAGGAGAAGTCAAATTTTAGCTAGGCTGAGAACTTTTCAGCAACCTGAAATGTTTTATTGTGAATATTGTTTTCTCTCTCTCTCTCTCTATCTCTATATATATATATATATATATATATATATATATATATATATATATCTGTGTACGTTCATTATTTATTTATTTACGTTGACTAGCGATTTTCAAATATGGTTGTTTCTCACACCGTTGGGTGTCAAATCAGGCGTCTCTTTCGTTAGAATTTTACCTCTGGGATTTTAAATATTTACATCCACCCAAGGAAATGGAATTATCATCTCATTACCCTAGTGTGTCATAAGAGGAGAGTAGCTTAAAAAATAGATAGAGCAAAGTTAAAAACATATATACATCTATTTACATTATTCGGATTATTGTTTTCATCTTTGTTGCCATATTTATTACAACGTTTCGGCCCTTCAGTATCTGTCTATATTTCTGAGAGGATGTATTATGTACACTATTTACATTATTCAGGATATGTTCCTCATCTTTGTCGCCATATTTATTACAACGTTTCGGCCATTGTACGCTCCGGACTTCTTCAGATGGTTGGATTATCGAACCGAAACATTTATTTCGCTTGTGGGGTAGACTGTATTAGTTCCACGTGCCATGTTTAATGGATGTCAGATATCGAATAAAAAAAAAAAAACATTCGGACAGTTTTTATATAATTTATCACCCGAAAAAAAAAATATTTGATCGCATGGGAAATTGTATAAAAAACTAAATAAAAAGCACCTTGTATGTCGTATTCAATGGAATGTGCATATATATATATATATATATATATATATATATATATATATATATATATATATGTTTATCATACAGTCATACTATCGGAATGCGCCTTCAAATATTCAGCAGATCCCTAAAATACCATGATCATTTTTTTGCTAGAGGTGTTTCTTTTTTTAAGATTTTAAATGTCATATCCTTTCAGGATGGGTGCAATACGAGTTGGCCACTGATTCCTCTTTTTTAACTGTGAATTGCCATACCTTCTTTTGAAAGATAGTTGTGGCCTTTCATAATACCTTTTCCAAAATTAGAAGAAAATAATCAGAAATCGTACGACCTGAGGACTATCCCGGGTTCCTGCAACAAAATCTTAAAGCTTGGTTCTCGAACTGAAGCCATTACAACGATATTTAAACGTCTGTTTCCGTTTATTCAAATTGTAGATATAACGAATCAACACGCACATGGCTTTATTTAAATATATTAGTGCCTTTATGTACAACATATTTGTTAAAATTAAAATGTATAAAGCTTTATTCAAAACTACCATTAACTGCTAACGGACATATCACGTTGAAACGTCGATACGATCAATGAAGTTAAGATAGGTAACCGCCTTTGGAATACCAGGTTCTTGGCACGAAATCGGAGAGCAGAGTTCTAATTCCAGTCAGGTTCGTTATATTAACTTACGCACAAATATCATTCGGAAAAGTATATGTCTTCTCCCTGTTCCTCGCTTTTAGTAGGATTTATATTTATTTTTTAAGCATTTCACTCCAAGCAAGGCGGGAGTGCCACTAGTACGCAGGGGGGCTACAGAGATTGAAAGAAAGAGAAAAGATTGCGTACAGAGGGTATTGGGGAAAGGAAAAAAATGAAGACCAGGGATCAGAAGATGATGATTGACGTTGCATTTAAAGTTTTGAAGATCATCATTATCGAGGAATCAAGTAAGAGGAAGGGAGTTGCACTGTTGGGAAGTGCGAGAGAAGAAGCTGTTGGAGTAGAAGAGACGGTTATATTTAACCGTTTTGATAGTGAAAGGATGGGACCGAGATGCCAACCTAGTAGCACGTTTAAATTCATATAGTAGGGGACCAGGGAAAAAAAGCTTGTTAGAGCAGTTGCCATGAAAATATTTGTAGAAAAGACAGAGGGAAGCCACATCATTTCTGTAATAAAGTGACTGGAGACAAGATGCCAAGTCAGGACCGACTATATTGCAGATTCTTCTTTGGAAGTAAATAATTATTATCTCTAAAATAGTTTTTTAATCTAAAAAATATTTTCGGTATTTAAAGAAAATGCAAGAATTTGATAATTTGTAAAAAAGAAATCATCTATTTCTTATCTGAAAAAAAAAAGACATTTTCTTAAGAAAATGCAATATACATTTCATGGAAATATAATCGATGTGTTTTTATAAATTATTGTTTCAGAAATACTCCACGGAGTATAGTTATTTACTAAGCATACCTTACATATGGCACAAGGCCGAAAGTGAGAACGTCCATGAGATTCGAACTCAGTCGTAACTGATATAGCCAGACTATCGTACTAACTATTGCACCACATGGAAGTACCAAACGTTTTATCGCGTATAAGGCACTTATGATTATTATTAAATATTATTCACAGGGGAGCTTATCGGGTTTTTCTTTCAAAACTTATATGAATATCAGTACTCTTCATTGGACGACCTTTCATTTTGACCAAAATTTGATCTTAAGCTTTTAATCAGGCAGTCTATTATTAGCTAATGTGTTCTATCAATCAACTGGACACGTACTAAATCGGTCGACCGCCCTCCAGCAGTTTGACCTTTCTATCCGAGCCAAATTTATCGAAAGATTTTACGATTCATTTGTATTTCAATCCATCCACGTTGAACATAGAATATCACTTGTCTGATTTCAAGTCGTCCGACCTTCTAACTCAAGGAAAATTGGATGAAATAACTTAGTTCTTTCTTTTGCAAAATTGATTTCTGTCGGTCGGGTAATCGAACTTTTCCTGGCCGTTCAGTAGCATTTCCTTGTTGCTACGACACGTATATTCAAAAACTTATGTAACACACACACACACACACACACACGCACGCACGCACACGCACACGCACACGCACACGCACATATATATATATATATATAAAATAGATATGTTAGTTAATAAAACAAGAGCAAACGCAAGGGTACCAATATAATCAGTACGAAAAACATTCCTTAAATATTAATTATCAATTATATGACAGAAATGAAGCACGGAAAGAAAGGTTTTAAGTTCGGAATTTTCGGACACGCCTGTGTCCTTCACCAGCGGACTGAGAAATAAACAGAAAAATGGGATTTTTCTTTTGTGGACGGTGTATTTTCTGATGGAAATTTTCTGGTGAAGATCATATTATTAGCAAAGCCCCGATCTCTGTCTGATTCTTCGCAGTGCGAAAATTTTATGAAAATAAACTTAAATTTAAATTTAAATGTGTAAGAGCGTTAGACCGGTCTATTATTATTAGCAGGTGCGATGCTGGCAGGGGGAGTAAAAATTCCGAACATAAAACATTTCATTCCGTCCTTCATTTCTGTCATATGGTAAATAATCCATAAATGTTTTTTGTACTGATTATATTGGTACCATTCCGTTTGTCCTTGTTTTATTAACTAACCTATCTATTTTACATACTACAAGAAGCACACGTGGAACCTTTCTTGTAATTATATATATATATAGTGGAGGGTAACAAATATTCGTGCACATACAAATTTTTAATTTATTATATTTCTAAATAATGAATAAACAAACTTTTCATATAATTAACTATACACAGATGCATAATAACTAATTATTCATAGAGAAACAAAAAGAAATCAATTTAATAGAAATAAATTCCATTAATTTTTTCTTCCAAGCATAAATTCCGACTATCTCTAAAACTTTTTTTTAACTCTTTTTTGCAGAACCTAAATTTTCAAAACTATCTGTGGGTTTAGACTTTCAGCCTTCAATTCACAAATTGATATATATATATATATATATATATATATATATATATATATATATATATATATATATATATATATATATATATATAATATTAGTGGTAAATATACACATACATATGCAATCATATATATCTAAAATGTATAAATATATACACATACATAGATACACACATATATATATTTGTATAAAAAATAATTCCAAGAGGATAGAATCCAGGTAGGAACCGTCTTTGACTTCCCTCTTTAAAACTTCTCTCTGTTAAATTTTAATTTCGCCCCCCCATTTCATCTTTAGACCTTCCTGTTCCTCTCCTGTTCTTCTCTCGTCTGTTACCCCCCCTATAGCTTTCATTTTCTCTAACATTTGTCCCACACTCTCGTACATACACTCTCACTAAATTTTATTTTTTATTCCCGGAGTTCTTTTCTTTTTCTGTTTTCTTTTTGAATTTTTAGGTCTGATGAATTGGATCGTATTTACGATTCCAATGTAATAAATTATGACCATGGAATATTAGAGTTTAAGCCTTTTTATTATATATATATATATATATATATATATATATATATATATATATATATATATATATATATATATATATGTGTGTGTGTAGTAATCCGTTGGTATATAATCCAAGTGAATCATATTAACACAATGTAAAATATTAAATATTAAAACAGATTCACACATACAGCTCAATGTTTTTGTTTTAAGAAACAGAGAAATATAATTCACATGATTGTAATTAAGATAACATTATGTAAATGATCATTTTCACCTTGTAAAATTAAATTTACAGGATTTTTCAAACAGTCAATGGATGATAAATTATTGAAATAAAAATGTCCAGACAAGGAAAAGAAAGGAAGAAAAAAAGGTGGTGAAAGAAGATGAAGAATAGAAAGGAAGGGAAGGTGGCAAAAGAAAACAGGAAGTAATGTAAATGGTGGTTAGAAGGAAAAGGAAGGCAAAGAAGGAGGAAAGGAGAGAAGAGAAGATCTATTTATTATTACTCAGTAGTAATCAGACAGTAGTTTCGACTTAAAAGATAGCTTCAATAATTAATAAAACAAAATCCAATTACATAAAATAATAAGAGATAAACCCAATAATATGAAAGAAAGATCATCCAGAATTAAAGAGAATTAAAATAACCAACATACCAGAAAAGAATATTAAGAAAAATATTAAAAAAATAATATATATGGGAGGGAATACATATATCTTAGGATAAATCTCATTAACCTCTACATCCAAATTTCAAATATATATATATAATATATATATATATATATATATATATATATATATATATATATATATATATATATATATGTGTGTGTGTGTGTGTGTGTGTTATGTGTGTGTGTGTGTGTGTGTAATAATAATAATAATAATACTAAAAAGAAGAGAGGACAGCAAACGTTTTCGGTTGGAAAACCAAAAACGATTGTGGTTCATCTTTTCTTTTTATTATAAAGACTTTTTCACTCGTGGGAACTACCACAACCTCTTCCCTATATATATATATATATATATATATATATATATATATATATATATATATATATATATATATATATATATACCGCGTGTAACAACAAATTCAGATAAGACGTTCAGCCATCTTGACATATTTGTCATAAGAATCACTGAGAAACATTTGAGTTATGCAGCTAGAAAGAGATCATTTTAAAGTCGTTTTGTGTCAACCCCACTGTCTTCCCAACTGATCCCAAGTTGAGAACTGACATCATCAGGAAAGTCATTGATAACAATTAAGAACAAGGTAGACATTCGTACAAAAAAGATCTAAAAGAGATACCATTCAGGATAATATTCATTTCGTGAGTAGATTTAATTAGTTTAAAAAATTCGTCCGAAAATACCGTAACCTTTCAATTTGTGGAGAAGACCCTGTCAAACGCTTTCGAGATGTCCAAAGCAACAACCTGAGGTTCACCAGTCTTATTTAAAGTTTGATAGAGTCTTTCAGCAATAACCGTTAATATATGAGCAGTTGACCTTGAGAAGCGAAAGTCATATGGCTTGTCTAAAAGAAGGCCCTTCACTCTGAGGTGCTTAACCAGTTGATTAGCATCTTGAGCATTTAACAAAGAGTAGAAGGCTAATATGTCCATAGGTTTGAAGGGCCAGTCTGTTCACATGTGTTATTAATACTGAGATATAATACTGATAACACGCTTCTTATATGTGCGAGGTACGGGTTGGGCTATATTAATCTATATATAAGGTGAGGACGCATAGCCAAAATTCAGCCTAAAGCTAAATCCTAAAATATAATGTTTTGCTATTTGCAATCTTCGCCCAAGTCTCAATCGTCAAGAGTCAGCAATTCAAGTGTCAACAATGTTCAAAGGTTCTGCAGATGTTTCAAAAATTAAGAGCCACATAACTTTAATTTTTTTTTCATCTACTTAAAGAGAAAACTGAGTAAGATGTGTGAATTGTCGATGAGTGTAACTTTTTTGTAATTCCCTTGTTTTAGGCGGATTTTTCAACTCGCCCACTTCGCTACCGAATGGGACTCAAGGTCTAGACTTAAATTTACTTTAACAGTTATATCGTGAAAAAATTGCCCAAGCCACCTTACACTTTTTGGGGACGCCTCAGGTGCCGAGTAATGAACCCAGCCCCTCCTGAAGGTGACGTACTGCCTGGCGGGGATGCACACATTGGTTTTAAGCTAATATTAATTTCAACTTTTCTGGCAGAGGCCAGGAAGGGATTCACTTGTTTTAAGTCTAGCAAGTATGTGGGATACATAATTTTTGGCATATTTCGACATAATTCTCGGTGCTCCAACAACTACCGGTAGTGTTATTATTATTCATAATATAATTGGCTTTTTAATTTGATTTTCCAGTGCGCCAACGAGTCTACCGAATGTGACACAAGGTCAGTTTAAGTGGATTTGACGGTAATACCGTGGAAAAATTGCTCAAGCCCCCGCGGCACTTGCCCTATTTAGGAACGCTCAGGTGGTGGATAATGACCCCAACCCCCTTCCTAAGTAGAGGTACTGTCAAGGAGGATGGCCTCCCTGGGGCTTGAGTTAATATTAATGTCAACTTTTATGGAAGACGCCAGGAATTCATTTTTTACAGGTATTTGGGGTACATATTTGTTTGCATTTTTCGACATCATTCCCAGTGCTCTAACGACTACCGGTACTGTGATTATTATTATTATTATTATTATTATTATTATTATTATCGTCTTTTAAATAGATAATGCCATTCTTATATCTGGGTTTTAACAATCAAAGCAAATTGACATTTACTGGGCATTCGAACTTGCGACTCCTTCCACGCGTAGAACTGCAATTCGTTACCGATAGAAAACACTTTGGTCGATGGTCCAACTGCACCCAAAGACTTTCTCCCCCAAAATCTTTTTCTTTCTCTCTCGCTCTCTCTCCTTGACCTTTCGTGTTGGGAAGAGACATCGTGCAACAAGGTTACAGCTTTTGGGGAAGATGGCGCAGCAGTCACAAACACGAAACACCGTTACTCACTTCTCAAAAACCTGGTCCAGACAGGGTCGTACACAGGATACAAACCAGAGAGGGAAGGCGAATATTCCAATTTCCGGTGCCAATGGAATTGGTCCTCCTCCGCTGATCATGATTAAGCGCCAGACGCGTCGGGCGCGCTCCCGCGCCAACACTGTGGTAAATGCACATCTACAAAAAGAAAGAAATACAAAACTGAAAAAAGCAACAAATGTTTTGTAGTGTTGTTTTTGGTCAAAATAGTCGAGAAGTGGGAAGGCCTTAGTTAGAGAGAGAGAGAGAGAGAGAGAGAGAGAGAGAGAGAGAGAGAGAGAGTTATGAAACACTCATACTTAGGAGTTCAAAATAGCCGAGGATTAGGAAGGCCGTACTTAGAGAGAGTGTCGAATGAACAGAAGACTAAGTAGAAAAAAACAAAGAAGAAGAGGTTTATTAAATACTCATACATAGGAGTTCAAAATAGCCAAGAATTAGGGAGGCCAGAGTAAGAGAGAGTATCAAAGGAACAGAAGACTAGGTAGGGAAAACAAAGAAGAAGAGGTTTATTAAATACTCATACATAGGAGTTCAAAATAGCCAAGAATTAGGGAGGTCAGAGTAAGAGAGAGTATGAAAGGAACAGAAGACTAGGTAGGGAAAACAAAGAAGAAGAGGTTTATTAAATACTCATACATAGGAGTTCAAGATAGGCGAGAATTAGGGAGGCCGGAGTAAGAGCGAGAATCGATGGAACTGAAGACTAGGTAAGGAAAACAAAGAAGAAGAGGTTTATTAAATACTCATATATGAAGAGTTCAAAATAGCGGAGAATTAGGGAGGCCATAGTTAAAGAGAGTATCGAAAGGAACAGAAGACAAAGTAGAGGAAAACAAAGAAAAAGATGCTTATTAGATACTCATATATAGAACAGAAATACTTGAGTAACTCAACTACTCCTTCAATCTTATTCTAATGTAGTTACTTGCCATATTTATAAATAAGAGTATGCCATTGTTACAATGATAAGGAAGCGCATGAAGAATGCTGTCATACTCTACCGTAAAAAAGAAAGGAAGAAAATTAGTTTTTGTAAGACAAGAATGTGATTTTTCACCGGATTATGCAACCTATACAATAAATCAATTCTATGAAAATTAGAAATACTACCAAGATTCATTCTTGGCGGTCTCAATCTTAACAAACGGAACATATGCAGATGACACAATTTTGATAGTAGACACGGAAAGAAAAATACAAATACTTCTACAGAAGGTCATGAAGGAAAACGAGAAGAAAGAATTAAATATTTACTGCAAGAAGACAGAATATATGGTTGTTAGCAAAGATGAGCCGAAAATTCAAATTACAAATCGTAGATCTTGGTGGAAAATCAACACCTCTATGAGTTATTTAATGCCAAAATGTAAATATTTTGAACACAATTTCGACTAAATATATTTTGTTTCAACTAAATATACTTTGAACGCAATTTAATACCTCCAACTACAGAGAAAATGCATTGATGATCAATTTGTTATAATACGTATTGTTGGTAATTTTACTATAACTATGTATTGTTTATAATTTTGTTTTATATAAGAATATATTGCTGGTATTTTTACTATAAAATATATTTTTTTACTTTCATAGAGATTTGTTTTTGTTTGGAGATTCACTATTTGGCCATAGCTAGGATTTTAACAGGGGCTGACACCCTGGGTCAGGCTGGACCTGGGAACAGCAGCAATTAAGAACAAATCGTAGATACAAAGGACAAAAATTTAAATATCTAGGAAGTTTTTTTGTGCTACACTGAAATCCGAAAGCGAATTGGGATAGCTAAAGATACCTTCCAAAACCTAAGCAGAGTATTAAGAAACAGAAAAAAACTTTGATAGAAACAAAGAAAAGTGTACCAAACTGTTATATGTTATCTGTCTTTCTATATGGTAGTGAATACTTGACCATCTCCTGAAAGAAGAGAATTGAAACAGCAGAAATATGGTTCGACAGATATATGCTTAGGATACCAAGGGCCGAATATCTGAGCAACGAAGAACACTTAGAGAAAATGGAAATAAAAAAGAAACTCATACTTAACATTAGAAGGAGACCGTTGAAACGATAATGAGGAAAGAGGAATTGGAAAATTCGATACTCACGGGTCAAATTGAAGGCAAGCGGGACAGAGGAAATAATGAATAATATATTTAGTGATCTTGAGTAAATGGATGGCGGAAAAAGTTTAGGATAAAAAGACAAAATTTATTAAGAGCTACAAAGAGAGGAAATTGTGGAGAGCGATGATCGCCTACGTTCTGAAGAGACATGGCACATAAAGAAGAAACAATCCAAAAAGTTAGAAAGCTTTGTCTGACTAAAAATCAAACATTCAACATTTCAGACAAAATGGAGTTTTAATTTTTTCAAATTTGAGGTACACATAATTTTAAGAAATGACATAATTTAAAGTGTTAACCAAGCTACTGAATTCAATATCCGTTTGCTTTATCGGTGGGGCCTAGTTTAGGCCGATTTTATAACATGCCTGTGACCTTCCAAAAAGAACCACCCATCGGATATTTGTGAATTCGGTTGTCGAAACGCCACTATCTGGATTCAATGTTTACTTTTGAATCTAGTATAGACATTGGTTTTGTCTATATTTATATACATAAGTAAACACTAGTTTATCTAAAATTGGATCAAAGGTAAACACTGGTAATTTCTATCTTCTTCTATGTGCTGTGTCCTTTCGGGATATAAGCGGTCATAACTCTTCACAACTTCCTATCTAGTGTGGCACTTAGCAGTTGTATCAGTAAATGATGAATTCTCCATAACATTCTTAAAATCCAAAATTATTTTCTGGTTATAAATAGCAAACAGAATGTTGATAAGGCGTAAAAACATTTTGTAGGCCTCCGTCGGTCAAGGTTGACCATGGGTAGCATCCTAGTTGTCTGCTTGGCTGGAGCATCGAACTCTGTGAATGTAGAGGTTAATGCGAGTGTGGCAATCTCTGTTGCAGAGGTCGCATGTGTGTTCTATCTCTGGTCTTTTGGAGCTGTCGCTTTGCTTTCTGCGGGCCCGCCTTTCCGTGGCGACTTGTATCAGCTTCTCCTCCCCTGATTTGAGGTATTTGGTCAGGGTTCCTCTCCATTCGGATCGTATGGCTGCCAGGCTCTCCCAGGACTCTGTGTTGATGTCCACAGTTTTCATGTCGCGTCTCACGACATCGTGGTACCACAGCTGTGGCTGCCTTCCAGAGGCCAGGTCCTCATACAGGAGGTCTTTGGAGATGCGGCCGTCTGACATGCGATGGACGTGGCCCAACCAACGGCGTCTGCGCTGTCTGAGCAGTGTGAACATGCTGGGCAAACCTGCTCGAGACAGGACCTGAGTGTGGCGGATGCTTCTCATGTGAAAGGTGTTCAGACGCCTTTCTTGCCTGGCGTACGTAGTCCAAGCCTCGCTTCCATATAACAGTGTGCTGATGACGCAGGCGTTGTACACTTCCATCTTGGTCTTGAGATTGGTCCACACACGTTTTGTGAGGCGCGCAGGTTTTGTGGCTGCCTTCCCGATTTTCTTGTCAATCTCTGCGTCTAAGGAGGGTTGTCAGTAATGGTTGAGCCAAGATACGTGAACTGATAGACCGCATTGAGCTCATAGTCATCAATGATGAAAAATCAAAATGGTAAAAGATCAAGCCATTAATCCAAACAGTAAATAGATTTGGTAGCATATTGGAATAGTTACAAAAAAATATTCAAATTTTAAAAAACATACCTAAAATCAGGAAAGGCATATGGATACTAAATTCTCACTAAAAATTGTGTAAAGAGAAAATTCCCCTAAAATATGTTATAAAATTTCCAAATTTTCAAATGGAATCAAGAAGTTATGTTTTTTAGGGGTTTCGGGTCTTTCAACATCACACCCCCACCTTTCCGTTGACCCATCCAATACTGATCGGGTATTGTCTCGTGTGCCATACGTCAGCAAAAACTTTGGTAATTTTTTTTAAAAATCGCATACTGCGACTACTCTTGGCAATTTATAGTTCGATTACGGATAACTTTCGGTTCACCAGTAATCTACGCTCTTCACCAGTAATCTACGCTCTTCCATAAAAAAGGAAGCAAACTCAGTAACGTTTTCCAACTGGATAGGAACATAGCTACGCGTATTTGGCTTGTATTGGTAAGTGACTAGTTGTTTTCCTCACTGAGATATATACATAAAAACACACACACGAACAGATGAGAGCGATTCTTCTCACGCTAATCTTATTTCATGTTAATCATTTAATAAACAAATAAAAAAAATTGTAAGACCCTACCCACGTGCCCATTATATATATATATATATATATATATATATATATATATATATATATATATATATATATATATATATATATCATGATCAAAACAATTTATAGAAAGAATTAAATAGCAATGTTAATATGATTAATGGCGAAATCACTTCACTAACAGGACTTACTATCAGTTCCTTGAATAATAAGATACTTATATTCAAGTTGTTGTCAGATGGAAGACACATGGCAAGTATTTTCGACAATTTCAAATTATCATCTTCAGGCCGCAATTTTCCCATACATGGGCAAAAACTAGGACGAAATATGTGTAGACCGAAAGATATTTTTTTAAAAATTATGCTATTTATTGACAGTTGAATATATGTTTTGGAACGTGTGATGTCGCGACGCTGGAGTTCTCATTCAAATCGATCATGTGAGAATTTTCGCACGCTCCAAAACAAGAACTACATTGAATCAACATCTACATCTACTGCAAGGAAAGTTAGTTCACTGTATCGTGCCAGAAGGTATTTCTCGTCAGCGTCCATCTTAGACATCTTCAAATTTACCATTCGTCCTTGCATTGAATACTGTTGCCATATCTGATGTGGTGCCACTGCCATTTATCCCGAGGTTCTCGACAAGATCCAAAAATGGATCTGTAATGTAATTGGACCTGAATTGGCTTCTCGATCTCAGACACTTTCTTATAGACGGGATGTGGCTTCCCTCTGTCATTTCTACAAATATTTTCATGGAACCTGCTCTGAAGAGAGTTGTACCCTGGTGTCCCTTCTACAAGAATGTAGTAAGCGTACAACTAGTTTGGAATTTAGGTCCCACCAATTTTCTGTTGATATAGTTAAATGTAAATATAGTTTAATGTTAAATGTACTACACCAGTTTCTTTCCTCGTACTTCCCAACATTTAACTCCTTTCATCTCACTTGCTTTCCTGATAACTGCAATTTTCAAAAAATTAAATGCAACGTCAATCGCCATTTACTGTTTTCCTTGATCACTGTACTTTTTCTCAACCTCCTTTACACCTACTCTTTTCTCTCACATTCACTCTTCGTACCCCCCCGCAAACCACACACCCTTCATGACAATGACACTTCTGGCGTGCCTGGTGTAAAATGCTTAAACATATATATTGAAAAATAAAGTGCCATACTAACCTATATTTTCTTGGATTCAGTTTAAACTGATGTCAAGTGTTCTCTCTATATATTAAACTATAATTATCGTTCGGTCTGTTTCTGTGTTCTTTTGTTAGCAGATATATTCTGCTCTGCCAATAATTAATGGAATATTTCGTTTTGATCGCGGGAAAGACAGAAAGGACATAACAGAGGCGCTGTTTGGTTTCAGTTAAACAAAAGAAAGAATGAATGAAGGAATGAAACAACGTGAGAGGAGGCGATCACACCCCCAAGCGTTTAATGTCTGCTTCAGTGAAAAGAAAAAAACTTGTCATTTTGAAATCTTTTATTTTCATCCGCTTACATTTAAAAAAAATACTGATCATCATTCGTATTTATAAATGTTATTGCAATATTTTCTTAAAGTTGATAACTAATGATACGATTGCGGAAATTTAGTCATGGAATTCGTAACTAAAACATTAACTTAAGAAATAAGAATTATAAAATAATCTTTAATTTAACATTTTTTCAAAGACTTCTTTCTCGTGTAACTATCTAGAATTTTAGCTGACGCCGAACTTTATTTTTCTTTGTTTGATTAATAAGAAACGCATTTCTCTGTCTGGTAGAAACAGCATTTGATTCTTGTTTTGCGTCCCCTAGTTTCATGTATATAAATTATATTTATTGTGAATATTCATTGGGATTCCATTTTTAAATGTTGTTATTTTATTCCCCTATCACAGACAATTTGTACATATTGGAACTAGTTAGGACTACTTAGAAACTTTGAGGTATTATGGTGACTGTAGTAAGAATGGTATGCAAGAATGTGTTGTTTTGGTGTAAGGAATACTGCGGTATGTTTAGGTCTGTAATCCTGGCTAGCTAAGTTTAAGATAAGACAGAAGGAAAACCAGCCTTCCCCTATCCCCTCTTTTTGGCTTTTGTGCCACATTTTTACATTAAAACAATATAAATATTTCTTTCCTCTATGGCACCTAGACTTTATGATTTTAACCACTGTAATAGATTGACTGCAAGATCTCATTATTTTACAGTTGAAATGGCTATATGTAACCGTAAGTTCTATGCGAATAGTTTCTCTATTGCACTTCTGCTCTGTGGAACATTCTTTTGGTTTCGTGTTTCCCAGTCAATTTTGATCTTCAAAAATTTACATGCAATATTAATCGTTATCTCCCGCCTTCTTAATTCTCGTTCTCTCTCCATAATAGGTTTTTTTCTCATATTCTATAACACTCAGTGAACCATTGCGTCGTAGCCTCTTTATTGCCTTATTTGAGGTGAAATGATTAAAAAAAGATTCTCATCGGAGTATTTAACGGAATTAGCTTCCAGTTCAATAAATATTTTGTAGGAAATGGGAAACGTCACGCACAATAAACTTTGAGAAAGATTCGTTATTACCGTTCTAAGAAAAGAATCTCTACAGAGAAACCGGGCCGTTATACACGAAAGGATTTCGTTCTGCATACACAGGAACATGACAGGTAGCATCCATTATTGGATTGGAACTTGGAGAAACGTAAAAGCAATAAGCCCATATTTCTAATGTCGCACAAGTCGACTACAGAATATAGAGCTTTAGTGAACAAAAAGAGTGTCTAAAATGAACGACCTCACACACCACACACACACACACACACACACACACACACACACACACACACATATATATATATATATATGTGTGTGTGTGTGTGTGTATGTGTGTGTGCTCTATATATGTATATATATATATATATATATATATATATATATATATATATATATATATATATATATATATATATATATATAAAGCTGCTTGTTTAAAGAGTTGTTATCGTCCAAAAATGCCTGGACCGACATTCTTTTTTTTTTTTTTTTTTGTAAAATAGGATCTTATTGTTACACATGCATATATAGAGCACACACGCATTGACACACACACACACATATATATATATATGTGTGTGTGTGTGTGTGTGTGTGTGTGTGTGTACGAGAGTAATGGATAGCATCTCGGACTGAGAGCCGAGTTCAAATTCTAGTTGGATCCGTTGCATTCACTTACGTGCTAATACTATTGGGAAAGGTATGAATCCTCTTCTTCTCCCCACAGCTATGGGTAAATAGACAGGAAAGACTGGGTACTATAGCTTTGGGTGGCAACCGGTCTAGGAGAAATGACTCTGAATTCAAAACTGTATGGATCTCTGGCTAAGTACATATTATTATACAGCTAAAAAAAAAATTAAAAATTCGAGTTAGAGCCCCTAACTTAGTTCAGCCTCCCTCGTTGCCACCAGCGACGGCGCCTGGTGCGAAACTGTAATGTTCCTGCTGTTCCTTTGGATCCATCAGTGAGGTGGAGAGAGAGGAGCATGCAGCATGGCCAACATCTTATATTCTGTTTTGACGGGATCAAATCCATGGTCATTCATGACTGGCGGAGGCCTATCTGATCTGATATATATATATATATATATATATATATATATATATATATATATGCATACATACACATATATAAAACCTATACATGTAAATCTAAAAAGGTTTGGCATAATGCCATCATATACATTAAATCCGTTAGTAGGACGACCTTTTGTGTTTCTTTTTACTGATGACACACAAACTAAATTCATCTTTTCAAAAATTTATAAAAATGCACGTTTTCTTCGTCGAATCACTTACCCGTATGAATGTCCAATGACAAGGTTTTTCTTTTTGCAATATCTATCAAAGATGGCGATTACGTCTGCCAAAATCTCCCGGAAGTGATATGCCCTCTTCTTGAGCGGCACTTCGCTCATGCCATGACCAATGAGATCGGGAGCTACGATTTCGAAACCGAGGCTGGAGAAGTAGTTGATTTGCGTCTGCCAAATGTCCGAGCTTCCGCCGACGCCGTGGAAAAAGAACAGCACAATATTCTTGAGGGCTGACACCGAACGAACTCCCATCTTGAACAACATTCGTTTCTGCTCTTTGGACAAGTTGGAAGGAAAGGAATTCGACTTGACAAAGCGACCTGCAAGAAATAAATTAGATTTCATTAAGGAAACGGTCTAAAGAAATACTGACTTCATCGAACGATAAGAAGTGCAACTCCCCTTCAATAAGAAACGTTCTAACTCCCCTCCGCTCCTGATTTCAATACAAAGTCTATTCGAAACATCACCAGCAATCTTTAACGTATCAAGACTAGGACTGGCGGTCCTGATGCAATTTGGCATGAAATATGATGAGACCATACTTGCGTATGCTTAAACAGATACTCTCCGGTGAGTTTATGCATGTTGTTAAATATGTATTTGAAATAAAATTCATAAATAAAGTTTTTATGCTTGGATAAGGAATGTTAAATAATAGTCTATAGTCTATAATATACTATTATTTTTAAAGAATTTTATTTTCCTCTGATTTCTTCATTTTGACCTTTGAGGTCAGACACAGGAAAACAAAGGAAGTCGTTTTTGATTGGCTAAAACTAGCGTGGGAATGAGAGATAGAACAGGATTTCAGGTAGTTAAATTTTACTCGTCGAAGAATGTACACGGGTTATATAGTGTATGGAAACTGTTCCCCAGTGGAGTGGGATAGCAACCCCATTAGCTAGTTAGAACATGTACCAGTCGACGTGGTTAATAAATAATAAATAAGTTTTAAATCCCTTTTGTTGAAGTTCTCTTTTATCTCCGAACAAATCAACTGGCAATCAACAGCCAAGAAAGAAAAGACAACGGTACGAGTGAATCAAGACCGTTACTCCAAGACCAACCCACCACAAAAGGGTTATACAACATAGTGACCGTCAAACATCATTCAGTGATCTTACGTTACTAAGGAAACGGTGCATCCAAAATAACCAAGCGTATAATTCATTGGAAAATCAATTCATTTACAACTCTCTTAGTCCATAGCTGACTTTCTAAAATATTACCTTGGTAAAGGCATGAATCTAGCTCCTTTTTCCTCGCTATGGGTAAAATAGCAATTTAGACACGGTTCACTAACCTTGACTAGAATCTAGTCTAATAAAAACATATCACAAATCGTGGATGTGATAACGGGATAGGATTCTGCTATTTTTTTATGGTAACTCCAAGATAACAAAAAAAAAAAAAGAAAAGAAAAAAGAGATTGTAGAGAGACATGACTGTCTGCGTCTTCAAGTGATATGGTATAAAGAAATAAATTTACTAAGATTTTACTTCTTTTTAAAATATATCCTGTAAAACATGAACATTTTTCAAACTAGGCCAACCGCGAATAAATGAAATCGTGGTTGACAATTTCGCGGATGGAGATGTACTGCCTGTAGCTTTTATTTATTTATTTCGAAGAAGTAATTAAAAAGTGAAGGAAAACAAAAAAAAAACATAGTGAATTCTGTGTATGAGTTTTTTTTTGTTTTGTTTTGTTTTTTGTTTTTTTTTCATTGGAAATTTGATTTGTCGATTTGTAGTTGTGTATCGTTAACTCTTCCCGGAGTTATGTATTTATCTACTTCAGGAAAGAGAGAGAGAAAGAAAGGGAAAGAGAGAGAGGGGGGGGAGAGGGATAGAGAGAGGGAGGGAAAGGGAGAGGGAAAGAAGGAGTGAAAGAGAAGAAAAGTGAAGCAGAGAAACTGAAAATCCAGCTAAGGTGAGCAGAGAATGTATTTCTACAAGGCGTCGTCAGAATTGTAGACTCAAAAAAAAAAAAATTTCTAAAAGCTAAGAAA
The DNA here is from genome assembly GCA_903632075.3 of Acanthosepion pharaonis. Taxonomy (NCBI): domain Eukaryota; kingdom Metazoa; phylum Mollusca; class Cephalopoda; order Sepiida; family Sepiidae; genus Acanthosepion; species Acanthosepion pharaonis. The sequence continues at coordinate 1,106,723 of CAHIKZ030004310.1, read as the reverse complement.
GTCGATATAAGATTGATCTTTCCATGCAAAATGTTATTTAATCGCCTCGTTAATGCCATTATATCCAGGCTTCTTAAAAGAGAGCGACAGATTATCCAAAATTGTGAGTCGCATTTCAGAATTTACAGATCTTTACACATTTTCGCTAGTCTTTGAATTGTCAATTACTTCAGAATATTCACACTTTGACGACATAAAGATGGCCGATTTTTTTTCTTATCTCATTGTTCGAATGTGTCGAAAATTCCGACAATGTAACGATCTGAAGAAAAATCATTTTGACGCGTTGACGGATGCTGTAGTATGTCTTGCACGATCTTCCCATAATTTCATGTTCATATACAAGACTTCTCAGAATCCATATATACAGTTTGCGATGAGTAAATTGTCGCCTTTTTATATTTTAAATTTGGCGCATGCGCGTTGTTTGTTTTTAATTCTGTAGACAGCACATTATAGTAGGGTCAGTTGGGCACCGTCTGTGAGAAAAAGAACACCAGGACGCAATTTATTCCGCCAGAAATTTGTAAATGACATGCTGTACAGCTTGGCATTCGGTCCGGAAGCTCTAGTAAAAGCATTTCAGAGTGTTTTGGTGTTAATCTGAGGACAGTGCAAAGAATTAGGAAAGATATATCCAGTCAATTACATGGTGTTTGAAGTGATCACTAGTAGTGGCGACATTATGCCTCTATTCATCTTTCCACAGTGCCTTAGACTCAACACAGAGGCCTACATCAGGAGTCTTGAGGACGTAGTGCTGGCTTGCGTAAGGAGGATCGCTGCCGAAAGACCTTATGTTTGCCAACAGAACCCTGAACAGTACCAATCAAGCACGATAACCCATTCATAGCAGCCAGTAAATTTCTGCAGTCACATCACCCCTTACATCTAGCCACCTAACTCCCCAGATTGCAGCCCCCTTGATTATTATGTGTGGGGCGCAGTTGAGCGAGAGACTAACAAATCTACTTGCAACATCAAAGATGAACTGAAGGCAAGGATTATGGCAGCATTCACCAACTTAAACAAGGAGACAGCCCAGAAGAGCTGCCGGAATTTAGTATTTCAATATATTGTCGTGTAAATTTGTTAAATATATTTAAAATGAGATATCAATGTTATTTTCAGGTTTGTGTATTTTAGACAACAATTTATCCATCGCACCCTTGAATAAATTTTCATATGTCAAGAAAGGTTTTGACAAAAAATCAAAAGGAAAAAAAGAATTTGCGACCTGTTTCATCTGATGAAGTCTTAACTGGTAAAACGCGTCACAGAAACCTTTCCAATTTGTCACACACACACACACACACACACACATATATACATATATTGATGCCTGTTTCTTTAAATAATATTGACTATTTTTGTCTATTAATTTTAAGTAAGTTCCTTTCATATTGTCTGATAAGCTTAATAACATTATCATTGAAAAACGAAAGGAAATGACCATATTATACTTATATAAATACACATACACAAACACACACACACGCACACACACACCATATTGATACATGCTTAAATCCAATCTAAGCTTTCGTCTTACATAAGCCATTATCAAAGATGACAATTACATTTCAATATATCAAACAATACACGGACGAAACAATAATGTCTGTTTTTGTTACACTTAAAATAAATAGACAAATCTTGTCTATATTATTTAATGAAACATGCATCAATGAAAAATTGCTGCCTATATATATATATATATATATATATATATATATATATATATATATATATATATATATATATGTATATATATCAAATGTTGGCCAACAGAAGTAATTCGGCTAAGCGACCAGTACTAATGTATTGAGATTTCGGCGTCAACAGAAACTCACATTAATAATTCTTCAAGAATACGACGCAAATCTTGTGCTTTCTCCTCGAATAATGTCTGAAATGGGAAGGAGGTAACCCTAGTGCTACTTTTTATCCGGTCTTATTACGAAAATAAATTCAGTATGTAAACTGTGTCATAGTAATCCGAAGGCTCGAAAGAATATAGAAAGACGTCCTTAAGGTAAGATTTAAGAAACAGGGAAATTCTTTAGAAACAAAGAAAAGGGTACAAAAATGTTACGTAATATCAGTCCGACTATGCAGGAAAATCTCCAACTGACCATGAAGAGACTTAAAGCAACAAAAATGTTCTACAGCAGGATGCTGAGAATAAAAGGAAGCGAACATATGACCAATATGATGTTTTAGAGAAAACGAAACAAAATGAAGCTTATAATTAGCATCAGAAGGAGAAAGTTGAAATTTCTAGGGTGCATAATGAGGAAAGGGGGCTTGGAAAATTTGATACTCACTGGACATATTGAGGGCAGAGAATCAGCTGTAAACAACACAACCTCCCTAGGGAGCATGAGTAAGCAGATGACAGAACAGGGTTGAGAAGAGATAAGAAAAAGTCAAAATCTATAAAGTACAGAAAATTGGGGAGAGCCATGATCGCCAACCTTCTAAAGGGACACGGCACATTAGAAGACGAAGCAGAATCTTTGCGTACGTACCGCCGAGCTTATTGTACAAACTTCTTGTTCCAAACAAGAGTGATACGACATTTTTCTGGAAGCAATCGCTCCTTTCCTTTTATTCGGAACAGAAAACTAATGAAAGCGTGTTCATTACATCCCAAACTTTGCCAGTGGGAATTTTCACATTACTTTTAGTCGAAGACATGTTACGTTCAAGACAGACGAACCGAGTGACCATTTTAATAGCTTGCTATACAGGGGGTTTGATGGAGGCTTATTGATTGAAACACGTGATCACTATTTTGTCTGCATTCACATAAAGACATAAATTCCTCTTGCTGTTTTGTCTTGACTGTGTAGCTGTATACATATATCGATATTAAATGTTCGAACTCTGAACTATATATATATATATATATATATATATATATATATATTATCATAATACGCAAGAGCTATCAGTGTGTACATATATAAGATAATGTAAATAGAATTTGCAGTTAAATACAGAAAAATGAATCATTTTTTAATAGAATTTCATTGTAAATAATGTTTTTTCTCATAACATCAAGGTAATACTTTGTCTCAATGTGAGCTATACCTGAAAGCAGCTGTTCCTTACGCGCGGACACACACACACACACACACACACATACACACATATATATATATATATATATATATATATATATATATATATATGTGTGTGTGTATATGTGTGTGTGTGTATATGTGTGTGTGTGTATATGTGTGTGTGTAGAGGAAAAAGCATGTGAAAAAGCGAAGAAATAATCTTCAAACACGGGTCTACAAATTTAAATGAATTTTGTTAAGCATTTATTTTCTTTCGAAATGAAAGAAACTACTTACAAAGATCTTTGCCAAACAAAGTCACACAACAATATTTTTTGTTTCATTTCTTTACAATACAAACGAATCAATTGCATTATTATGACAGATGAAACAACATATGTCTACATAAGGACAGTGTCGCGTATTTATGATGTTTGATAAATGCGTACAATTTTATAGCAGTCTGCATATTAGCAGACAAGAAGACTGCATTATAACTTCTACTAACGTTTTGTTTACAAAAATTCCATTTCTGTGCTTAATTTACTTTAAGATCGCTAGCCTTTGTAAGAAGTTACTCGAATAAAATATGTGAAATGTTGAGTAATAAATGATAGAAAAATTGTGAGAATTCAGCTTGTACACAACAACCGACCCTGGTAAAAGGTTAAAACTGAATGCTAAACAACACGAATATTCATAAAAAAAAAAAATAGAAAGGTTCGAAGAAGCTAAAGATTAGCCTATTGAATTCAAACGTTTTTGGTTAAAAATATCTATTTTTAGGAGGGAAAATATTGTTCATATTTTTCTGAAGTGTTTTCTCAAATTTTGTTGCAGACGACAAACATAGTTGTTTGGTTTATCAAAGCCTTCAGCGCGTTTGAAATAACGACGTTGATTGGTTAGTATATTCAAAGCTGAAGCCTATGATTTGCAAAATGAGTCAATTTTGAACTTCAGTGATATTAAATCTATTGAATTTTTCTACAATTTTTAACGGGGTTTCACATATATATGCGTTTGGGTGCGTTTGTGTGTTGGCCTGTGTGCCTGTGTGTTTGCGCGTATATCTATGCATGTGTGCGTACGTACGTTCCTCTAGGTTTAGAAGCACACCTCTATTCTTAGGGTAACTCTCGGGCCCTTCCAGTAACGGGACATATTTGTAAGATTAATCGGTGGTAGGAAAAAAACACAATTATTGGATTAATTCCTTTTCCAGTGTCATTAATAATTAATGAACAGAAACCTCTTAAGCCAGATTTTTAACATGAATTTTGAATCCATTTTTCGTGCCGGCCTACATTAAACTGCATTCCTGCCACGCACACGCACACAGAGACACATATACAGACAGACAGACAGATACACACACACACACACACACACACACACACACACACACACACACACACACACACACACACACACACACACATATATATATATATATATATATATATATATATATAAACGCTCAAACACTAATATTCCATGTTTATAATTTATTACATTAGAATTGTAATCACGATCCATTCCATCAAACCTACAAATTAAAAAAGAAATCAGAAAATATAACTCCGGGTATAAAAAACAAAATTTTAATGAGAGTGTATGTGTGGGAGTGGAAAAAATTTTGAAAGTGAAATGTAAGAAAGATAGAACAGGAAGGCCTAAAGTTGAAGGTGAGGATTAAAATTTAACAGAGAGAAGTTTTAAAGAGAGGAGTTAAATAACGGTTTAAATGAGTGAGATACAGATAAATATGAATTATATTTCGATGCATAATTCGCTACCGAATTGCTGACCTACATTAAATTTGAAAAAAAAAACTGACACCGGAAACGTGTGGATACATTTGTGCTGACACTACGCACAATAAGAAACGATATGATCTAAACTTAAAATATAGAAAATGAGAGAGAGAGAGAGAGGAAAAAATGTGGGGAAGAACTAAAAACGAAGAGTATTTATAAGAGAACCGATGTGTAATCAAGAAAATTTGACAAAGCAAGTAATATCACCTACAGGTTACAAATTTAACATAGGACCCAAAACACACACGTAAACACAGGCATACACAACAACATATCTATATCTACTCGCACATACATACATATACGTGTGCATATATATATATATATATATATATATATATATATATATATATATATATATATATATTAAAAGTTAAAAGGTAAAAAAAAACACATTCGTACATACATTTAACATATAAAAAAAGATGGGTAGAATTAAACTAATTTGTACTTCAAAAAAAAAAACTACTGAGGAAGAAAGCCTTAATAATATTAAACCCACGGAGTGATTACCGCGTATATATCTCTTAAGTCTACATATATACCTAGATATATAAAATATCAGAAAACTATCAGATTTTGTATATCACTTATTTAGAAAAAAACTTTTTACCTACATACCCACATACACATATACAAACACATGAATAAAGTTTGCTAGTACAAATTAAATGATCAATATATATATATATATATATATAGCACAACATAAACACAGACAATGATATATATATAGATAATCATAAAGGTCATGTCCGATGTTAGTGATCCAAGATATATAGGTAAAAACACGTTATAATAACGTGTTTATGTTTAAAACGTTTTTTTATGTCTACGTTTGGAAATGATCTCACTACGATCTTGATTTTTATCTTTAATAATAAAATTTTATATATATATATATGAAGAAAATATCTGGAAAAACAAACAAAAATCCTTAGAATGTGATTATGTTGTTTTAATTATGAATGAAATGTCGACGTCTGACGTTTCGGTTTAATAACCTTCTTCGGGACAATATTCATTAAAAATACAATACAATTAACATAATCAGTATAAATCGACGAAAACGATGGACATAAAAAACAAGTCTTATCCAAAACAGATGATAGAAAATTTTTTTGTATTTCCAGTGGACAGTATGTTAGCAAATATAAATGGATATAAATCCGACAGAATGAAGAAAATATCTGGAAAAACAAACAAAAATCCTTAGAATGTGATTATGTTGTTTTAATTATGAAATTATAATAATTATATATATATATATATATATATATATATATATATGTGTGTGTGTGTGTGTGTGTGTGTGTGTTTAATCTTTACTGACCCAAATCACTTGCAGGTGAAAATTAACCCCGGAATTGATCAGTCCTACCCGATTTAAATAAAGTTCTCTTAGATTTGTAAACGTTTGTTTCTTTTCCTATTATCTGATCGGATTTTCAATCCATATTTCATCTCAATTAACACACACACACACACACACACACACACACACACACACACATATATATATATATATATATATATATATATATATATATATATATAACGGCATACAACATAACGTATACGCCCAGCTTCAATCTTTCAGTCAAACTGACATTTCTAAGACGCCGAACTTTTCGTACAAGAAGAATAATGAAAGAAAACCTCATGTATACCATTCCATAGAGCAGGTAATGCGACCCCCTCCACTGTTTGTGGAAAAATGGTATTTCCTGTAAAGTTTAAGGTCAGGGGTAACGGAATCAAATCTCCAGCTATGTACCACAAAAGAAGCCACTATACAGGAGGAGATCTTTTAGATCTCTTGCTATTTCAGAATTTGCTCAGATTCACTTCTACGGGCGATTTGTAAACGTTTATTCAATTTCTCTGCAAATTCTCCGAGAACTTTAGCATTTTGCCTGATTTCTGTGTCGGCTTAACATCAAAGAATTCTAAAACGCTTTTTCGACTTTCTTTAATCAAAAGACATTTCATTTGAAAGGTTGCGTTCGAAGCTTTCCATTTCTAGAACTTTGGAATCTCTGTCTTCTCTAAGAGTAAAATGGTAAAGAAACAATTTTCTTTAAATGATGTACAATTTGACGATTACTTAAATTTTTTCTTGTTGATATCTTCTACATTTAACTTAATTCGCCATCAAATCACAAAATGTGACGCCCGAAAATTACTGGTCGAATTTTTATTGCAACGAACTTGGGATATGATATGTCTATACCTTTTGGGGTACGATATGACGATAGCTCATCTGTGGGCTCGTTGCCACTATGACATATGTCTATTTAGCAAAATCACTTGTTTTTATTTCTTTTTTAATGGAACCAGAGCACGCATACGTGACTCACGTGATATACATTGTCCAATGGAAAGGCATAATGGACATTTGAAATCTTCGTCAGTTCGCATTGCGTGAGGTTTAATTTGGGAACAGTAAATCTTATGGAAATGGTTTTGACATGAATACGAAATGGAAGAAAAACATGCATAGATGTTGGAAATGATAGTAGATATAATGAAGAAAGACATTAAAAGAGATATCAATAGAATCCCATTATTCCCCTAAAAAACAAAAAAAAACAAAAAAAAAACTTTGAAGACATTTGATGACTATTTGTTTTTAAAAAAAGGAAACAGAGCTTTCGAAGGAATTATTTATTAGCTATTTACAAAGTTGTTGACTGATTTGCAGTGTGTCTTCAAGTTGAAACATCTCTGATGATGATGATGATGATGATTGATGATGATGGTGATGATGATTGATGATGATGATGAATATAATTGATGATGATGATGATGGTGACGATGATGATGATGATGACGATGATTGTTGATGATGATGATGATGATGATGATGATGATGATGATGATGATGACGGTGACGATGATGATGAATATAATCGATGATAATGATGATGACGATGATTGACGACGATGATGATGACGATGATTGATGATGATGATGATAATGATGATGGCGATGATGACGTTGATTGATGATGAAATTTACATGTTTTTCAAACGTGATCCAAAATTAGTGCAAAAAAAAAAAAAAAGATACAATTTGAAAAATCCAGTAAAAATCGAAATATAATGACTATCGAATGTTTTCCTATGATGACTACAGTTTATACGAAAAGGAGACATGCCACTTGCGCGTGGACCAAGAGACACATTGGAATGATTGAGGAGATGTCGAAGATTATAAACGATGGATGCTCGGATATTGGGGGGCATAATTGGCCTAACATTAGCTTTATCGGATGGAGGCGATTTCCGCATTCAATTCTGAGTCATCAGGATTTTTGAACGATTTTTTTACAAACATTTTTGATGTCTTTGAGAATTCAAAATATTCATCATATTTGATATTCCTTTTTTCCTGTTACACCTGCACACATACATAAAATGCACACATAGATATACATGCAAATGGACGAAACCAAGAGTGTTTATGGACGTCGCGCACACATACACACGCATATATACTTAAACAGCCAGATAGATTTAAATTATACTAGTCATAATATATATATATATTTTTTTTTTCCTTTCTTTTTTTTTCTTTTTTTCTTTATCTCCCTATTGCTTTTGTCTGGACAAATTGACTTCTTTTAATAAAAAAAAACATCCATTCGGTCTGAAGAGTTCAATGTTTGTCTATAAACAAATGAAATAAACCATAACCTAATGAATATATATATATATATATATATATATATATATATATATATATATATATATATTATTGAGTTTTGATCAAAAAGTATCGGGATTGTTCCTATGGTAACAAAGCTAAAGTGGAGCCACTTACCACAAAATGTCCTTGAACTGTGTAGCGTTTTCGTGGATTTCTCTGGTCTATAGCTATGTTTGTGTGGGGGAAAGTATGTACATTCTAGTCGTCTCAAAACACCATAAAGTTGCCATTGGCGGCCATGGCTTGTGCGGCGATTTTTTGCCAAGCTATTCATTCCCCACGTTTAACAATCGCCATATTATTCAGTTCTTGCCACTTTTCCTCTACAAACCTGAAATTCCACTTGAAATGAACTAAATTTCAAGACGTCATGGACATTACAAGAGAATGCAATGAGGCAGCCGCTAGTGATCCGAAATGAGTTCCAGGAATGCTTCCGTCAAAGGATAAAGTTAAGGGAGAGTACTTCGAAGAAGTTTAAATGCCGAATTGATATGTGTTGTAGTTTTTTCTATTATTACATCAGTCCCGATACGTTTTGATCAAACCTCAGTGACTATCTGTTTTATAATTGAACGCAATTTTAAGATTATCATTATATTTGGTTCTTTTACCCATAAATATAGCATACTTTAAAAAAAGCAACACACACACCACATATATTAATGCATGTTTCATTAAATAATATAGACAATTTTTAGTCTATTTATTTTAAGTAAGTTGCTTTTATATTGTCAAATAAGCATAATAACATTATCATTAAAATAGAAAGGAAATCACCAAATTGATACATGTTTAAATCTTAACTAAGATTTGGGCTTACATAAGCCATTATCAAAGATGACAATTACTTTTCAATATATCAACCATTACATGGACAGAACAATAATGATAGTCTGTTTTTGTTGTATGAAAAATTTCAAATCAACGGCAAAATCGTGTTACATGCAACAAAAACAGACTATCATTATTGTTTCGTCCGTGTGTTGTTTGATATATTGAAAAGTAATTGTCATCTTTGATAATGGCTTAATTTAAGCCGAAAGTTTAAATTGATTTAAAATATGTATCAATATGGTGATTTCTTTCGTCTTTCAATGATAATTTTATTAAATATCAGACAATATGAAAGAAAGGAACTTACAAAACTTGTCTATATTTTTAATGAAACTTGAATTAACGAAAAATTGCTGCCTAAATATACTATCTATCTATCTATCTATCTATCTATCTATCTATCTATCTATCTATATGTCTGTATATTGTATGGGTAAATAGCAGGACAAATTTGGTTCTATAGACTTGGATGGTAACTGGTTTAGGAGAAGCACATCTCTGAATTCGAAACCTGCGAAGTGTCGTTTGGGGACATTTGTGATACACAGTGCACCAGGTCTCTGTGTTCGGTTCTTCAAAAAGCGTGGTTGGTTCTGCACAAGACCATCACCACTATATTCAAATCATATGTGCAGGCTGTCTGGCTGTCTGTTCGTAGTAACTGAGTGCCCTAACCCTCATACGTCGTAGGGATAGGTATCACGGCGAAGCCGGTCCAGTGGGGACTTCTCGGTACCTTCCGCCGCCTAGCCGTGCTTAGGATCCCTTGTAGGCGCGGGTCAACGGCTTGCGTCGATCTACGATGGCGGTGTCCACGGTATATATATACACACACACACACACACACACACACACACACATATATATATATATATATATATATATATATATATATATACAATCCGTATATTTTGGCAACATATTTTAATTTAAACATTTCTGATTAAACTATGTATACATATTGTGCTTACTTACCTTCAGTAAGATCCTTTCTTAATCTCGTATAAGTTTTCTTGTTTCATAATTAAAGAGAGCAGGAATGGTTATATTTATTCATTTTTTTCGAGTAATTTCCATATGTTTTCCAGTATCATCATCAGGATTTTAATGGCTAAGACAGATAATTGTCTTTGTCCGAAATAAATTTTTGCTTTTGTGATTAAACCGTTAGCACTTCCGGTTATGTGCAAAGACACAAACGCTGATTCTAAAAATTTATGTTGTAAGAGAATTTCTTTGTTGTTGAATTTTTACGATTATGTATATGCTCGTGACCGCAACATCAAATTAATAATTTTAAGGCAATGGAGGTAACTTAGTTAATAATTGGATCATTAAGGAAGGATACAATTTATTTGTTTTTAAAGTATTATATACAATTCAGTTAGTTATATGCCATGCGTAATAAACGCTTAGGCGATCATGTATCTTTCGATACATGACTGGAGAGGCAGATTTTTCCCGCAGTAGGTTGCCATTTCTTTCTGCGGTAGACCAGTTGCCATCCAAGGCTACAGAACCCGGTCTGTCGTGCTATTTACACATAGCTGAAGGAGAATAAATGTATTAGCACGGAAGTGCATGTATTTTTTATTATTTTGAATATTTTAAAAAATGTATGTATTATAAGCAATTCAAAACATTTGTAATATATTCATAATTAAAATTTAAGTGTTAGTTTAATTTTTCAAAAAAGATAGCTTCAAGAATTTATAGCTTCACCCCAAGCAAGGTGGGAGTGCCACTAGCATGGATGGGGTTACAGAGAGTGGGAGCAAGAGTAAAGAAGCATGAAAGAGGAAAGGATGAAGAGAAAGTCGGGGAATAGATCAAGGCATCTGGAAATTGCATTTGAATAGTTGGAGATTATAGCTATCAAGGAAGCAAGTAAGAAGAAAGGCGTTCCACAGGCAGGAAGTGCGACACATGAAGTTATTGGATTAGAAGAGAGTCTGTCTAACATGGCACGTGGAACTAGAATATTCTACTCCAGTGAGCGAAATAAAGGGTTCAGTTCGACATTCCAACCACCTGAAGAAGGCCGAGGCGTACAACGGCTGAAACGTTGTGATAAATATGGCGACAAAGATGAGGACAATAGTCTGAATAATGTAAATAATGGAGTAGAAGAGACATCAACATTTAACCGTTTCGACAGTGGGACTGAGATGCCAGCCTGGTATCACGTTTAAATCCATGCAGTTTGGGAACCAGCGAAAGTAGCTCGTCGGAGCAGTTACCGTGAAAATATTGGTAGAGGGACGCGATGACGCGACTGTAAACGAAATGCCACATCAGGGCCAATCGCATTGCATATCCGTCTCTGGATTTTGTCGAGGACCTTAAGACGAACAGCGTGGGCTCCAGACCATATATGGCAAAAGTATTCCATTCAAAGGCGAATGGTTGTTTTCTGGATTTGAAGAATGGATTCGGGCGATAAAAACTTTCTGACGCGACACAGAGAACCAACTTTCCTTGCCGGAGATGAAGCTATTGATAGTTTCTTAATAATACATTCTTTGTGATGTATACAGATATTATCAACTAATATGCTTCTAAATTGTGAATGTGGACGAGAATATGTTTGTAAATGTTGGGCAATAGGTGATGAATTATTTAAGTGTAGAGTGAGCCTTCTTCATAAAGTGTTTGTCGTATAACCAACATATATACCTTTTTGCCGGAGATGCATTCTCTCAAGCGACAATTAAATTGATATATAATGTTTTTTTTGCATTACGTTAATTGAATAAGAGGAGTTATTGCTGATGATTAAGTTAGTAGTAACGAATTTAGTATATTACATAATTAAATTTATTTTTCTACTGGGAGAGAAATAAAAAAATAAATAATGAAATAATGAATAAATATAACCACAGTGGTTTTCTAGCTGTCTTTAATCAGGAAACAAGAAAACTTATACGTGATTAGGAAAGGATCTTACTGAAGATAAGCAGACGTAACATGTCTAATTTTTTAATCAGACATGTTTAAACACACACACACACACACACACACACACACACACACATATATATATATATATATATATATATATATATATATATATATATATATATATATATATATATAACAGTGTTACATTAGAACATGCACATATCCACTACAAAATTGTACCTTTTTTTTAACATTAATAAAGGAAAACATTTTTAAACGTCTCATCAGGTGGGGAATCACGATGTAACTCCCCACCTGATGAGACATTTAAAAAAGGTTTTCCATTTTTTGACGGTGAAACAAAAATGTACAATTTTGTAATGGATATGTGCACGTTCTAATGTAACACTGCTTAAGATATATATATATTTACGGCTCTAATTTGTGTATTGAGCAATGTTTTTAAATTAATGTTTTGAATGATGTAATCTTACTGTTCGTTCTCCAACACTATATATATATATATATTATATATATATATATTTTATAAAATATATATATAATTTATTAACAAAAGATTTATTAATATTCCCTAAGACCCTTTAGTCCAACATCTCATCAGGAGAAAAGCGTTGGAAAAATTGATGAATTAAACGAAAAGAACAACAACGAAAATGAAGAGCAAAAAAAAATAAAAAATAAAAAAATGGGGAAACACGCTAGAATCAATAACATATAAGTATATATATATACTTATAACGAGGGGAGAGGAAATCGCTTGTAAATAATTAGCGAGGGACAGTTAAAATGAAGATTTTGGAATCAATCTGTATAGGAAGCGGAAACCTTCTCTTTGCCGGCAGAAGGATTTTGTGAAGTCCCTTAATTTGTTGGGGGATATTTTATCTTAACTGTCCCTCGCTAATTATTTACACGCGATTTCCTCTCCCCTCGTTATAAGTATATATATACTTATATGTTATTGATTTTAGCGTGTTTACCCACCTTTTTTTCTCTTCATTTTCGTTGTTGTTCTTTTCGTTTAATTTATCAATTTTTCTAACGATTTTCTTCTGATGAGATGTTGGACTAAAGGGCCTTAGGGAATATTACGATTAATAAATTCCTTGTTTTTAAAACAGTATACAGATTTTGTACCTCTAAGCATTTGTTTATATATATATATATATATATATATATATATATATATATACAGGAAAGGAAATCACCATATTGATACATGTTTAAATCCAATCTAAGATTTCAGCTTACATAAGCCATTATCAAAGATGACAATTACATTTCAATACATCAAAACAATACACAGACGAAACAATTATGATAATGATATTACGCTTATCAGACAATATGAAAGGAACAAAATAAATAGACAAAACTTGTCTATATTATTTAATGAAACATGCTGCCTAAATATGCACAATATATATATATATATATATATATATATATATATATATATATATATATATATGATACAAACCAATGACAGCTGTCAATATATATATATATATATATATATATATATATATTAATGTACAGGATGGTCGGAAAGTCTTGTCACCGCAACATAATATAATTTTCTATTTCAACGCTCTGCGTAGTATTATCAAGGAGAGAGTTTCATATGAACGATACCAGAATACGTATCAGTTGAAGGATGCCGTTCGGGGAGGTTTTGCAACAGTCAACAAAGCACAGCTTCGTAAAATATCACACAGTACATGGCGTTGCGTCATTTTGTACCACGAAAATGATGGTATTCTTATAGACCTTCTCGGTGTGTGATAGTGTCAATGAAAATGAATAAATTGAATTCAGTACATCCAGGTCATCCCATAAGTTCTGTCCGAACTTTAACTTTTTGTTAAAATGAACGAAATTTAAAGATTATTTTATAATGTCTAATGGAGCCGAACATTATCATTCTGATGGGATCGCCAAGGAAAATCCACTTTGAATTCTTACCACCTAATGCAAAAATTAATGCTCAAATATACTGTCAGCAATTAGAGCGTTTGAACCAAGCTTTGAGGAAAAAAGACCTGGTCTAGTGAATCGAAAAGGGGTGATGTTTCATCAAGACAATGCGTGACTCCCACACAGCAAGAATCACGTCACAAAAGATCGAAGAACTTGGTTGGGAGAAAATTCCTCATCCACCTTATTCTCACGATCTTGCTCCTTCAGACTACCATTTGTTTCGTAGCTTACAGAATCATTTGGAAGAAACAGCTTTTGTAACACAGGAAGAGGTTAAAACTGACATTTGTGAGTTCTTCGAATCAAAGCCAAAAGAATTTTACAGTAATTGAATTAGTAAGCTTGTTAATAGATGGAAGGAAGTCATAGATAATCAGGGAAAATACATTGTTGATTGAATCTCTAATTAAATGTAACATTTGGTCACTAGTTTTCTTTATTCAAAATTCGGACAGAACTTATGGGATGACCTAATATATGGCTGTATTACCTCTTCTTCTATTATTCTCATTAGATTTTGCTAAGGGCGACAAGTCTTTCGAACGACTCTGTGTATTTGTGCAGCTATCTTTCCTTTAAAGATCTTTTATTAAATATGGCAGATAAGGAAGATTTAATGATTTTTTTAAATTTAGTTTTTTCAGCATGCTTGCGTTTACCCGTTTTGTAGGAGGAAAGGAGTAGAAAAATTGAAAATAGTTAAAGAAAAGGAAGAAAAAAATGAAGGGAGATAATCCGAACAAAAATATGGAGGCAAAAACTGAAGAAAAGAAAAAATGATGCAAAGATGAAGTAGATCAGACGAAGATAAAAAAAAAAAGTTTAAAAGAAAGAACAAATAAATATCAATAAGTTTTTACTTACTTGCATTGCTGTTCTGCCCACCGGCGGGGCCCGGGGTCCGATTGTTATTAGGAGACGGACCACTACCGCCATTCTTTACGTGATTGCTGTTCGAAGTAGGAGCGTCCGTGACGACACATTTGTTGCCGTAGAAACTGACACGAGGGACATGTAATTCCAAAGGCGTGGCTGCAGGCGCATGCGATTTGCCATGTTTAGTCTGGGGCACTTGCTTGTTGCGTAGACGAGGATTGATGTGCTGGATGCGGAGCATACGCCCCTTTCGCACCTCCACCAGGTCCACATCAAGGCTGGAGTTGGGCGCCGGACAGACCTTGGAGGATCTACGAGGTTTTAAGCACGGAAGAGGCATGTGGATTTTCCCCGTTCAGGGGACTACGGAATAATTCCCTTCCTAATGACCCACTCTGACATGTCGTCTTGGGCCGCCGACCACACCCTGCTACCTCATGTTGCTCTCTCTCTGCAATCAGAAAATAAATAAAATAAAATAAATAAAATGAAATAAATAAATAAGTAAAAATACAAAAGTAAGGTAAAAAAAAAATATTGTAATTACTCTAAATATTAAATCATGGAGAAGTGAACGGGAAACCACTTCACTAACTTTCCCAGGAAGGCAATTCAAAGATAATAAAGAAAAGGAACTTGCGGAGACATATGATAGTCTATGTCTTGAAAGGATAAATGTATTGTTGGTCATTTTGCTATAAAATGTATTGGTATGGTAATTCTACGTTAAAATATATTGCTGGTCAATCTGTTTTAAAAAATGTATTGTTGGTCATTTTGCTATAGAATGTATTGGTATGCTAATTCTACATTAAAATATATTGCTGGTCAATCTGTTTTAAAAAAATATATTGTTGGTAATTTTGCTATAAAATGTATTGGTATGCTAATTCTACATTAAAATATATTGCTGGTCAGTCTGTTTTAAAAAATGTATTGTTGGTCATTTTGCTATAAAATGTATTGTTATGCTAATTCTACGTTAAAATATATTGCTGGTCAATCTGTTTTAAAAAATGTATTGTTGGTCATTTTGCTATAAAATGTATTGGTATGGTAATTCTACGTTAAAATATATTGCTGGTCAATCTGTTTTAAAAAATGTATTGTTGGTCATTTTGCTATAAAATGTATTGGTATGGTAATTCTACGTTAAAATATATTGCTGGTCAATCTGTTTTAAAAAATGTATTGTTGGTAATTCTACTATAACTGTGTACGTATTGTAGGAAATTTTACCATAAATATGTATTGTTGGTAATTTTTTACATATAAATATCTTGCTGGTATTTTTAATATAAAAATGTATTTTTTATATTTTCATAGTGTTTTCTTTTTGTCAAAGGTTTCGCTATTTACCCATAGTTGGGACCCTAACAGGTGCTACCACCTCCCGTCAGGGCAGACCTGATTCCACGCTCCTCAAAATCTCCAATCTACCGGTCATAGGCTTTTCTGCCGGATGTAGTTTATCGTCATACTCAGGACTAAAGAAAAGAAAGATGAGAAAGAAAGAAGATTAAAGGAACACTAAAAGGAAATAAATGACCAAAGAAAGAAAGAAAGAAAGAAAGAGAGAAAGAGAGAAAGAAAGAAAGAAAGAAAGAAATAAAGAACGAAAGAACAACAATAATAATAATATCACGCCTATTTATGCCTGTATTTTGAGTAAAATAATTTATTCTAAAAAACTGAAAGAAAAAAGAAAGAAAAGTTAATTTAACAGAAGGAGATAGAAGAATACAGCGAGAGAGAGAGAGAGAGAGAGAGAGAGAGAGACATGGAAAGTTATCTTGAAAGAAATAAAGGAAGAAAGAAAGAAAGAAAGAAAGAACAACAACAATAATCATAAAACAATATAAAGAATGAAAAAGTGATCGGCATAAGAACGGGATGAAAAATATGAATAAAAGAAACATAGATCAGACCATTGCAAACATTCGTGCCTTATTTTCATTTCTAATATAAAATGACCGTAATTTGATAGTAGCGTTTTTTTTGGTACTGATTTCATGTGTATTCTAGATTGAAACCTTGTATCGTTCAGTTGCAAGTCAGACTATGCTAAATGTTGACGTTTTATCTACAAATAAATGACTAAAAGATGGAGGATGAACAGTTGCATTCTCGCTATATCATGCTCTATGAATTTTTTAAAGGAGTAAGGGTCAGAACGGACGCACACAAAAAATAAAACATTCAGAATTTTATCTGGATCATGCTCCAGTTCTTAGGACTGTCAAAAACGTATTTGGTGGATACCGTCAGTGTCATTTTAACGTAAACAATCAAACACGCTCCGGGCAACCTTCCGTCGTTGATGAAAAAAAAAAAAATCTGCAGGCCATCGTGCATAATAAATCGAATATCTTGACGGAAGAGATTGCTAAGAGTTTGAAAATTGATATCTCAACAGCGTTTCGCCATTTGAAGAGATGTGTTAAAAATAAAACGGACGATTTGGGAAAATAGAAAAGGTTTCATTTTCCACTACGACAACGCAAGACTCCATGTTGAAATGGGAAACCGTTCATGACCCACCGTATTCTCCTTACTTGCCGTCTTCGGATTTTTATTTGTTCAGATGTCTACAGAACAATTTGACCCTGTCGAAAGTCAATCGAAAACTACCCTTAAACGTCTTCCAGTAAAAAGCATGAAGTTTCTACGAAAATGGCATCAACAATTTTGTATAATGATGGGAGACACTGTCGATTGTTTTTAACAACAATGTACTTGCCAATAAATGTGTTTGCTTTTTCGTGACTATATAAAATTTGGTTTGCAATTTTCTAATCGGGTCCGAAATAAAAAGAGGATTGGAATGCAAATCTTAAAAAAAATAAAAATAACGAAAACAAAAGTGATGCAAAGAATGACGAAAAATAAAAAGGAAAAAAATACTTATGAAAAAGAAAAAAGAAAAGAAAAAAAAAGGCAAGAAAGAACGAAGCGAGAATGAAGGAAAAGGTGTTCCTCGCTTTCTTTCTCGAACTATACTCTCATTGGAGGAGATTTTATAGCTTATAGAAAGCTGTTGAAGCAAGAGTAAAGGAATTAGAACACCAGCCATATTTGTGGTTGCCCTTTTTCTGGTAACGGTGAACAATCACAGGAAAAATAATAATTAAATTCTGCGAAATAATAGCCCTCTATAGTAAGATAAATGATCATGGAAAATCAAATATACCGAAGAAAATCTGTAAAATGTTTCGTATTGAATCAAAAGAAAATTATATATATATATATATATATATATATATATATATATATATATATATATTTAAAATGGTAAGAAACACTCATATGCTGAGGTTACTAAGATCTACGTTTTCTTTCACACAAACATTTATCACAACATATTGTTGTAATACTATTTTGTTATTAGCTATTATCATTAATATCTTATTGTATCTGATTTATAATAAAAATAAAACATAGTATATATAGATATAAGGATTGGTTTCAGAAATCATCTAATGGTGACTTGGAATAAAGACTAGAAATTACCGTAAAGAAAAAAAAGAAAAGAAAAAGAAATGTGAAGATGGACATTTTTTTTTTAATATACTTTGTGTAAATCTAATACTTAATGAATGTAACAGTGATTTATAGAAATCCACAACAAAATAATTGTTTTTCTTTAGGTTTCTTGTAAACACATGAGTCCGCGCCAATTGTTGTTTTTTTTTTTATATTTAAAGGGGAAAATTTATAATAAAAAAAAAAGCGGAGTGCATTTATTTTGATTGTTTCAAGGCTAAGACCTTGTCAGTAGAATAAAGGCTAAAGTGATTATAGAATATGTCATGGGCACACGGAATTAGATTTAAATGAGCAGACACACAACAAAAATGAATCTTGATAACAAGGTCGCACAACACATAATCCGGAGAAAAATGGCGGATTTGGCATGTCTAATTTTCTCATTATTTTCTTTCGACAGTTTATTTCTTTCTCTCATTTCTGTTATATCCTAACAGAGAAAGAGAGGGAGAAAGAGGGGGAGAGGGAGAGAGAGAATGTAGAGAAAAAAGAGAGAAGGCGGAGGATTGAGAGGGAGGGGTAGAGGGACAAAGAGAGAGGAGAGAGAGTGGGAGGGAGGGGTAGATAGAAAAGAGGGGGAAAGAAGAAGAAGAGAGAGGAAAGAGACAGAACAGAGAGAAAAGGGAGGGAGGAGATAGAAGGGAAAGAGATGGAGAGAGAAGACAGATTGGAAGAGAGAAAATAAAGAGAATAGATAGACAATAGAGAGAGAACAGAGAATAGCGAAAGAGAGTATAGAAAGAGAGAGAGAGAATAGAGAGAAAATAGAAAAAGAGAATACACACACATATATATATAGAGAGAGAGAATAGAGAGGGAGGATAGAGAGAGAATAGAGAGAGAGCATAGAGAAAAAGAAAGAATAGGGAGAATAGAGAGAGAATATATATAGAGAGAGAGAGCGAGAGAGAATAGACAGAGAGAATATATATATATATATATATATATATATATATATATCAAATATGTGGTGCAGTTCAATTTATATTACAATGAATCATTCATATAAAAAGTAGATTGGTAAAGTTAACGATATAAAAAAAAAGGCGAAATCCCTTCGCAAACAAGATATTAATGTTTCAATAAGACTCAGTCCCTTAAAGTCATCTTGAAAATACATTATGAATGCGCAAAATAGATTTTAAGGTACCAAAAACAACGCTAGTAGCAGCATTGCTAAACCAACATAATATCCCGGAAAATAGGTTACTCTTACGTTTTTATATTTTTATATTTCTTAACAATTTCTTCTCTCATCTTTAATCTATAAGGAATATCCTGGCACAGGCAACGAGAGGTAGGATTCAGACTCCTATATTTTACGTCTTTATCAAATGCGATGGTAGGTATGTAATATGTTTAAAAGTTAATAATACTGATCTAGTTAACCTTGTCTATGTATACATGTGAAAATCATGGGATTAGTTATGAAGGCATATAAGAAAGGCGAAAACTGGTCGACAGAGCCAGCTACTAGCAATCGAAATTCAATAGAATCAAGACTGGTCAGACAAATGTAGAAAAATACATCTACACCTTTTTCAACATTTCTTTCCCCCGAATTAGCTTTTCACCCAATAATCAAAATAATGGCGTAGTCTTTCTAAGTGCCATTGTAATCTTTATAAGTGCTGCTGTAGTCTTTCTAAGTGCTGTTGTAATCTTTTTTTTAAGCATTTCACCCCAAGCAAGGCGGGAAGCTACTAGGATGCAAGGGGTTACAGAAAATATAGAGCGAGATCAGATAGGAGTGATAGAAGAGGGTATGAGGAGAAGGGTAGTGGATAGATCAAGGCAACTGGAGATGTCGATTGACATTACACTTGAATAGCTGGAGATTATAGCTCACATGGAAGCAGGAAAAGGGAAGGGAGTTCCACAGGCGAGAGGTGCGAGACATGAAGCTATTGGAGTAGAATATACGGCTACATTTAGGAGTTTCGACAGTGAAGGGGTGAGAGCGGGATGCCAGCCTCGTAAGACGCTTGAACTCATGAAGTCTGGGAACCAGCGAATGCAGCTCCTCGGAGCAATTACCATGAAAATATTTGTAGAACAGACAGAGATAGGCGACGGCGCGTCTGTGAGAAAGTGACTGTAGACGAGATGCCAGAGCAGGGCTAATTATATTGCATATCTGCCTCTGGAGCCTATCAAGATACCCGAGGCAAACAGAAGGGGAACCAGACCATATATGGCAGCAATACTGCATGCAGGGGCGAATTGTTGATTTATAGATCTGGAGGATCGATTCTGGGGAGAAAAATTTCCTGGCGCGGCACAAGGAGCCAACTTTCCTTGCAGTGGACGAGGCAATTGACTCAATGTATTTGTTCCATCTCAGGTCAGCAGTCAACGTGAGACCGAGCAGCCGCAGAGAGGTGCTCTCGAGAAGTTGAGCGTCAGACATTCTAATGTAGGGCAAGGAAGGATCTCTGTGGTGATTAATAGAGAGCAGTTTTGTTTTTGAAGTGTTAAAGTTGACCAGCCACTTCCTGCCCCAGTTCACAACCGATTGGAGGTCCTTTTCGAGACACACGGCCAGGTTAGTTTTGTCAGTGACACTAGATTTTTTTTTGAGGCAGGAATAAATTGTGGTGTCATCCGTGTAGATGCCAACTTAGGAATTTATGGCGTCAGGAAGGTCATTTATGTAGATAAGGAATAGAGTGGGGCCTAGGATGGAGCCTTGAAGAACACCTGCGTTCGTGGAATAGGAACTGGAAGAGAATCCGTTGAGAACAACCTTCAATTCACGGTTTGACAGGAATGATTGTATTAGTTCAAACAATCGACCCGTAATGCCATAACCCTGGAGCTTGCGAAGAAGGCCGGCATGCCAAACTCTATCAAATGCTTTGGAGATGTCTAGTGCCATCTTTCTAAGTTCTGAACAATCACCAGATCTTCCAACAAAACTTATTGTTAGTGGGTACCCGTGATTGAAATAGACGTATCGTTTAAAAAACAGTACGTGTATTTAAAAAAAAATATTAAATTTTGGTTCTACAGAAGGATGCTGGGAATACCATGGATAGAACATGGGAGCAACGAAGAAGTTTTAGAGAAAACAGAAACAAAAATGACACTTATATTTAGCATCAGGAAGAGACAGTTGAAATTTCTAGGGTGCATAATGAGTAAACAAAGTTTGCAGAATTTGACCCCCCCGGGACACACTGAATCAAGAGGGTCAGACGAAAGTTGTGCATAACCTACCTACATAGTTAAGGTAAATGGTTGGCCGAACAGGAGAGATAGCAAGAATACAAAATTTACTAAGAATTATAACGTACAGGAAACTGTGGAGAGCCATGAGTGTTCAAGTCCTGAAGACGATGAAGAAGAAGAAGATTTAGATCTATCCAATGTAGGACTGATTAGTAAAATATTTCACAGATCATTACGAATGACAGTCGTTCAAGCGTCACTGAGAACCCAATATTTTTTATCTCGTGTAAGAGCATTAAAAATTAAACTAACTTCTTTATTAAAAATATCTTCCTATCACCCTGTTTAAACTCGTTCCCCGTTGAACAGGAGTAGAGGGTTATCCCTTGCTTGTTGTTTAGTTCTGGGCTTCCAGTTCCTTCTAAAGTCTTCTCATTCTTTTTCCACTTCTAGTAACTTCTTGCGTCTTGGTGGCATTATCGCCTTGCTGGGGTGAAATAAAAAAAATATTCTCCATGTACAAGTTGAATGTGTACAAATAATAATAATAATAATAATAATAATAATAATAAAAGCTAAATAATAATAACCTATCAAAATACAAGGGCCTTGAAATCGAAATCTCAAAAATGTGGCACATGGGAACATCAACAATCCCCGTTGTAGTTGAGCCCTCGGATTGGTTGGAAAAGATTCCAGTAGACAAGTTGAAGGGATTCCTGGAAGACATGCCTTAAAGAAATAGAAAAAATGTTCTCACGAGTACAGCCCACAACTTACGAAGGGCTTTATCCACGTAATTTTCTTTTTTTCTGTCAGTGGAAAATGTCATGTTAGCCATCTCTAACCTTAGGTTTCTGGGCGAGACCAGGAACGAAATCTGTACACACCAGAGATCAAAGGAAATAAAATAATAATAATAATAATAATAATAATAATAATAATAATCAACCTCCCAATACGGAACCCTGAATACTAATTCCCTCTGGAAGATCATCTACACTCCTACCCTCGTGGATTAGAACAAGTGCAGATTGCGTGGCATAAGGAGGAAAATATCATCCCCATTATGAGCACTTGCAGAATGGTTGCAGAGTAAGAACACAAGCATTATCATCATAAAGTGGCTTCCCAACTGCATTGGTGCCTCGGTAGAAATATAGACTTGTTGTTGATAAGAAATGGTGTTGCCATAAGCTAGAGATGGTGATGAAAAACGACCAAAATTGTGTGGGATTTCTCTATCCGAAGAGATGAAATCCTGGAGGCCATGAAATCAGACATTACTGTCGTTGGCGAAAAAGACAAAAGAAAATATGTCTCCTAAGTAAAATTGAAAACAGTTTGGATGTTAAAATCTAATGTTATACCGATATTCATCAGAATCCTTGGCACTATCAAGAAAGGCACAATGAATCATAATAACAAAAGTCATTTTAGCCTCTTTTACAATCGATACCAAGCATGTTACTGCGTGGAACAATTAATGCTTTCATCTTTAAATTTTTATAGTTACAGTAGAATCCCTCATATCCGGAATCCCGCATATCCGGACATGATTTTGATGTGTATATTTTAACTATTTGGGTGATATGTAAGTGATTTGAAATTTCTGTTTTTCAAGAAATTTATTTGCATAATTGCTTATGCATATTTCACCCTAATGGCTTGTATTGGTGCAAAAGATGATGGAGAATAAGAGGAAAGGATGACAACGAGACATCATCTGCAACAAGATAGCGGCGAGATTCATGATTGTGATGAAACCTGGACTGAAATTGAAAAAGCTATTCAAATGGTTGTCAGTTTTAGGAAAATCTATGACAGTTGCAATAACGCAGTCTTTCGTTAAAAAAAAAATCTAAGAACAAAAGTGAAACGTAATGCAGAAAAAGTTAAAAATGACATTAAAAGAGAAAGAATTTTCATGCAACAGCGATTAAAAATCCACGTTACATTATTTGTTTTGCATGCGTGGCATATTTAATTTAATGAATTTATTTCTTTTTCCTTAAAATCAATTTTGTTCACTATTTACATTATTCGGACTGTTGTTATCATCTTTGTCACGAATATTTATTACAACGTTTTGGCCGTTGTACGCTCCGGCTTTCTTCAGGTGTTTGGAATGTCGAAATGAACCCTTTATTTTGCTCATTGGGGTAGACTGTTCTAGTTCCACGTGCCATATTTAATGGAAGTCAGTTATCTCCTATTAATTCCCCTCTCCAAGTTCTCCACTACCTTAACCGGGTATTGACCTCACACTCTTTGGGTCCTGTCACTGGATCTAAACAACGCCTTTATCCACTGTGCCATGCGTCGTTGAGGATACATGGCACATTCCAACCAACTGAAGAAGGCCGGAGCGTACAACGGTCGAAACGTTGTAATAAATATGACAACAAAGATGAAGACAATAGTCCAAATAATGTAAATAGTGTATATAATACCTCATCTCAGAAATACAGACAGATCAATTCCGTTATATTTCACACAACGTTTGCTCATTTTGTTTTCTATAAAACATTGAAAATAAATGTTAAACCTGGTTTCAGTTCTTTTATTTTAATCTAAATATAACCCCTCATATCCGGACTTTGTAAACAATTCCTCATATCCGGAAGGCCTTCTTAGTCTGGTTGTCAGGGATTCTACTGCATATTCATGTTTTTTTATTAGGAGCTAATACTTTTTGGTTCTAATCGAAATTCGATGGTGAACAGAAATCTGTCTCTATTTCTGAGATGCGGTATTGTAACTATTTACACTATTTACATTATTCGGATTGTTGTTTGCACTTTTATTTTCATATTCAAGATGTTTCGGCCGTTGTACACTCCGGCCTTCTTCAGGTGATATACGAAACGGGCCTTTTATTTAGTCCACTGGGACACGTGGCCCAGAGAATAAAAACGTTGGTTGAAGTAGTCCAGTGACTTGACCCAAAGAGTTGTGTGTTCAATATCTGACCAAGGCAGAGGTGAACAAAAACTTGGAAAATGGAGGCAAATAACACAAACTGAGCCATGCAGAAAAGGCATGGCACGTGGAACTAGAACAATTTACATCGGTGAACTAAATAAAGGGTTCGGTCATAATTCCTACGTATTCTACCTGGAAAAGGTCGGAACGTACAACGGCCGAAACTTCGTGAATATGACAATAAAGATGAGGATAACAGTCCGAACAATGTAAATAGTATAAATAGTTACAATAGATCATCTCAGAAATATAGACATATACTGAAGAAGGACAAAGCGTACAACGGCCGAAGCGTCGTGAATATGACAATAAAGATGAGAACAACAGTTCGAATGGTGTAAATAGTGAAAAGAGATATTCCTCTCACACGGAGAAAGTCAACTTAAAAAGTTACATTGAATTTAAAAACAAAATATGATTCTAGCGAGCTTGAGTAAATAGACGGCAGAACAGAGTTGAGAAGCGATAACGAAAAGAGGAAATTTATTGAGTTACAAAGGACAGAAAATGTGGTGAGCCATGAACGCCAACGTCTTGAAAGGACACGACACGTAGAAGAAGAAGATTATCAAAGTAAAGAAAATATAAACACGTGTATATTTAGCGACACTGAACACTTTAAACAGAATACATATATTTACTAACTCTAAGTTTTTTTATCATTCTGCTATGTAGATTTCCTTAGTGGGTCTTTACCAGAGACAAACATTATATATCTGCTCATGACTCGGTGAGGAATGGTACTAAGTAGCAAGATAAAGACAATATTATTATTATTATTATTATTTGTGTATGTTATAAAACATTAAAATATTGGACGCCAAGACCAGTAAAAATGCTTACCCTAATGAGGATGCACCACCCGAAACCTGATGTTGATAGGCTGTAAGTACCAAGAGCTTTAGGAGGTCGTGGTTTAATCCAAGTTGAATTAACTCTAAAAACTACAACAATCAGATTGGAACCCTATCGCACAAAAACCAATGACCTTCTCCCAAAAATAATAAAACACTAAATCCATTTCATAGAAAAAAGAAGCCACACTCTTCAAGAAACGGATTACCTGAAATCCTACCAACAAAAAACGAAGCGAATACCATGTAGACCAAACGAGTAAAACAGAAAGCAAACCAAATTGGTGAAATAAAATTACAAAAAACTGGGAGGACAGGGTGTTGCATGGTAAATACATAAAAAAGAAAGGAAGAAGCAGATGTGAATAAAAAAGAAACACATCAGTGGCTGAGGAGCACCGGGTTGAAAGCTGAGACAGAAGGTCTAATGATTGCAGCTCAGGACCAAAGCGTCGCAACCAGATCCAGTCACTGTCACAAAATCAAGAACTGAACTGACACGAAATGCAGGATCAGCGGAAAATATGACGAATCTGTCGACCATATTATCTCAGGATTTTCGGAACTAACAAAAATGGATATAGCCACAGAAATAACAAGGTTGCGACATATGTGCACTGGAAGAGATGCAAGAAATACAAAATTGAAACAACTAACAGATGGTATGAGTACCAACCAGACACAGTTAGCCAAAATAACGATGTAACTATCCTCTGGGATATGCCAATTCAAACTTTCATGGGAATAAAAGCCAACAGGCCTGATATTATCATCAAAGACAAGAAATCCAGGAGGTGTATGCTTATTGACATAGCAGTAGCATCTGAGAGAAACACCTTCATCAAAATTATTGAGAAATTGTCTAAATGCAAGGACATGGAGATCGAGATTAACGGAATGTGGGGAATGAAGACTGAGGTCGTGCCAATACTAATTGGGTTTTTGGCTTCGTGATAGAATAAACAAACAATTTTAATAACAGCGTCCCAGGTCACATCAACATACAAGTTGCCCAGAAGATCGCCCTACTAGGAACATCACATATACTAAGTAAGAAAAGTGCTATCAATTAAATGACAATTCTTTTATAGGGTCTAAGGACCATAGTTTGGTCCTGGCACCTCAGGCTACAAAGCAGGAAACATAACACACTAATAATAATAATAATAATAATAATAATACACCGAAAAAATGGCACAATTTAGGCAAAAAATACTGTTTTTGACAATGTCCAACAATATATCAACAGTATGTCAATCTTCTTTCAGTTATATTTCAAAATTGTATACGTATTGCATATTGTGTATGTTAGATGTTTGCATTAATAATAATAATAATAATAATAATAATAATAATAATAGTAATGGCTTACGGCCATATTACGCTGAAGCACCAGATGTACGATCACCGAAGTTAAGAAACATCGAGACTGATCAGTACCTATGATGGGTGAATGCTTGTGAATACCAGGTGCTGTAAGCCTTGATAGATAACAGTTCGGAATTCGAAATTGAAGAGACGTGTTCGAATTCCAGTCGGGCTCGTTATGGTCGCTTCCATACAAATACTTGGAAAATGTATGAATTAATCTCCCCTCCTCTATTTGTTAACTAGTAGAAATATTACAACCAAAAATATTTTCTGACTTAAAAAAGAGCCTGGAAATGTTTGACATAGCAGTATAAAATACAAATCAATAAATCAATCAATCATTATTATTATTATTATTATTATTATTATTATTATTATTATTATTATTACATTTCCCATTTCTTTCTGGATCCCAACCAGAGACCTAAGGTCAGAAATTGCATCATGACATTTTCAATTGAGGACTTTTGAGAAAAAAAAAATCACACATATTTTACATACATAAAGTGTGTTGTACTCGTGAGGACAGTTTTCTGTATTTTTTAAGGCATGGGCTACCAGGAATCCCTATTGGAATCTTTTCCAAACAATGCAAGGACTCCACCTACAACTAGAATTGTTGATGTCCTCATGTGTCACATTTTGGAGATTTCAATTTAAAGGTCCTTGTATATTTTGATAATCTTTTAATTATTTTCAAAGATTTATTACAATCTAAAGGGACTGCCATGTAGATAAGAAGGCACATTTTGTTTTTGTAGTCTTTGACCACGATACCTGGGCGATTAGCTCTGATTTTTCTATCTGTGTGCATTGTAAAGTACCATAAAATTGTTACAGGTCCTATTTCTCTAACAGGGTCTGGTGGATGTTCATATCAATTTCTTTCAATTTTCTTTACGTAAAAGCTGCATATTTTCCAATCCAGATATTATCCCACTTTTTCATGTCAGATTATATATGCAGTGGGTGCCAATACCGTACAACTTGATATAAGATGGTCAATTATTTCTAGATATTTACCAGAGTATCTGCAATTTAGGCTAATATCGTATAAGTTCTTGGTAATTTCTAGTTAACAAGCATTGGTCCTGTGCAGCAAGAATAAAAACTTCAGTTTCAGTTTTTAACCCTGCACTACATAGCCACTGATGGGTACGGGTTTCGTCTACATCAGCTTGTTTGGTACGGGGAGAGTTATGGCCATGAAGCGGTTTATCTTGCCATTGTTTCTGTATCTGGTCGGTTGCATTTGTCTTTGCGTTCTTTTTTTTCAAAGTATTTTGAAGCTGCGATCGCTGCATTTCTTGACCCACTTGCAAACTCCATTTTGAACTTGTTGGCTTCATTTGTTGCTGAATACAGTTTCTTATTTCTTTCATGTTCTTTGACGCAGATCATCATCCAGTCTTGTGTAGTTTCCAGGTACCTTTTAAAACCAATTATAGTTTTGAAAGGCAGTTCTAGTTAAACTAATGTTCTGCCTCCTTCGAATCTTAGCACAAAGAGATGATCACCATCGGCCTTTGGATGATGCATGCGGTCGCAGGTGAGAAACTTGTTTGTTTTGACATTCATTCGCTTAATGTCAGCTATGGTCCAGTTAAGAATGTTGAAACTGTATTGCACCACAGGGACAGCCAACGTGGTCATGTCTGATATTCTGTTTTTTGAATTTAGCTCGGTCTTCAGTACCAGACACACACGCCTGTAGTACTCCTTTTCTACCATCTCCTTCATTTTTGGTATGCTGTATTCTATCTCACTTGCTAATCCCAAGCTACTTATAAGCTTCTTCTTGTTCCGGATCCCTAATGTTTGTGACAAAATCTAAGTCTATTGACTGTGTTTCTGTTATTCTCCCTTTCTTGAATTTTACTTGTGTGCATTTATCTAATCCGAAATCCATACCTATATCGTCACTGAAACATTTT
This sequence comes from Acanthosepion pharaonis, assembly GCA_903632075.3. Lineage (NCBI taxonomy): Eukaryota > Metazoa > Mollusca > Cephalopoda > Sepiida > Sepiidae > Acanthosepion > Acanthosepion pharaonis. The sequence goes on along the minus strand of CAHIKZ030004310.1, from coordinate 1,077,647 downwards.
ATCGTATTGAGGAGACCGCTCAATTCATTGTCGTTTTGGGGGAAAAGTTTGAGATCATACATGTAGAGTAGTTGACTTAATACTTTCTTGTTTAGCTTTTATCCATGGCTATTATTGTTTGGTTCATGCGTAAGGGAAATTAAGGACAACAAAAAAAAAGCGGTGACAGGGAGTCTCCTTGAAAGATTCCTCGTCGAATATTTAGGCGCGTTGAGGTGGCATTTTCACTTGTCTGATTTAGGTATAAGGTGGTTTTCCACATTACCATGCTGTGTTTAAGTAAATTTGCTACTAGGGAAGAGAACTTGTACTTTTCCATAGTCTTAAGGATCCAATAATGTCTCAATTTATCAAAGGCTTCACAGTAATCTACCATGATGTGTTGAGATTTCTACCTCTTTTCCTGCAATTTTCCAGGATCAATTTGTTTATCAATAGTTCATCTTTGCAACCAAATGCACCTCTTCGACATAGCTTCTGTTCTAGTATAAGAATTTTTTTTTTGTTTCGAGAAAAGAGTAAGTATAGTTTGTCAGGACAGACGTGATCAATTTACATGGTGAACAGTCATATTATTGGCCCATAATTTTTCGGGTCATCTGTTTCACCCGTTTTTTTGGCAGGAGATATATAACAGCTTCATTCTGGGACTTTATTGGGATTATTAATATGATTTGATAGAGTTTGTGCAAGGGTTTTATGGATTGATGACCGCTGAACTCCACGAATCGGGTAACTCGTCATTTCCTGTGAATTTCCGTTTTGGGGATTTCGTTAGAACTTGCCTAATATTATTCGTTGTTATATTTTCCCATTCTTATTGGGGTTTATCTAATATTCCCTTTTCTCGTTGGATCCATTCTGCATTGGGGTTATATTCCTTTGGGCAGCTCCAAGTATTCTCCCAAAATTTCTGCTCTTTGTCAATAGATATTAGCTTTTTCACATCATAAATTTCCTGTAAAATTTCTGAAGGTCAATTTCGAATGTTATTTTGGCGATAAAAACTACAACGTTTTTGATATCATCATATTCCCTGCACCTTTGACTGTAGTTTCTCTTTTAATATTTCCTTGAGTGATGGAATTTCATTTAGCAATTTAATTTAATATCTCCGCTCGATCTTCCTGCATTTGAAAATCTTATCTTGATACCTCACATCTGATTTCCTTTCATTTCTATTTTGCCTTCCAAGTTGGTTCTTTTCATTGTATTGACCCCAACCTTCCCGGTAGCTGCTAAATCTGTTGCGTTTATGACATTGTTAACTTCTGTGATGTTTCCCACTGATTTGTCCGTTAACAGTGTTTCCAGTGCAGCGTTGTATATTTGCACAATGTGCTTATTGGACTTTCCCATATGGATTTTTGGGAAGTGATCTCTGTCTAACATTTGTGTGAGAGTTACTCTGCTGAGTACTTGGACGATCTGGTTTTTCGCTTCGGTGATTTCACCTCTATTGTTTTCAAAGAAATCTAACCTAATGTAGTTGGAGTGATTTTCAGTGACATAATGTGGATAACTGAAGGTTATAGCACAGTTAGATTCTTCGGTTTTATTTCCTGGATGATTATTATTTCATATCTCATTTATTTTAGTTTTTACGTCCTTTTCTGTCATGTTCTTTATTTCTACTATCATCTCTTTATTGTTTGAGTCATGGGTTATTGTATTCTGTCTTATATCTAGGTTTATCTGATCTATTTCTGCACTGGAGAATTTTTTTTTCGTACGATGTCCCTGCGGACATTAGCAAGCATGATTGGCTTGAGATGGTGTCTTTTTCCACTTCTTACCGTAGTTCTCCATGTTTGGTATGTCTGATTCCGCGATGTTCTTTTGTCGATTTTCGAGTGTGGTGAAAAAGGATGTCATGGCTTGTTGATACTCTTCGCAAGACCATTTCGTTCGCTTTCTTTTTATTAGTTGATCTAGCATTGATTCACTTGATCCAAGGTTGAAAATAGCCCGGGTTTGGTGAACAGATGTCTTTTCGTTGCTTGAAGAGTTTGTTCCAATGACAGATTTTTCGGCCCCAGGCTGGTTCCTCTATGAGGTATGCGGTCTTTGTTGACCCGGGTGACGGCCGATCCGGTCCTAGTATTTGTTCATAATCAATGAGGTGTTTAATTGTTTGCGTTTATCCTTAACAGCCAAGAAGTAATTTTGTTCAAGTTACCAGCTCTAGGACGACTGTCGACCAGGAGTAAAGAGCTCATTCTGCCCACGAGATATGGGAGGTGGTATATTCAGATGTCCATCGATCAAGAGTTCACCATCTCGTACTGTATTCAGCGAGGTAGAATAGGGTTATAGAAATGGTAATGGGTGTAATAATTTTTAACTTAGTATAAATGTCACTGAAAAATATAAGGTGGAATTTCAGAGGGGGGGGGCGTACTTTTAGATTGAGGGCTATCACACAAAAAAAGAAAAACAATGAAAATTGAAAAATTAAAGTTTAATAAATTCAAAGAGACTTAAAATAAAATTAAAGAAAAATATAATTTCAATTTGTATAAAATTTAACAGCTTTCATGTTGAAAGGCGGACATAGAATGCCATTCGACAAATTGTCAACTTTCCAACGCCTGTGAGTGACAGTAAACAAGTTTTATAGGGTAGATTACCCCCGCCCACTACATTAAATTTTAGAGGAATGGTCACCAAGGAATTTCTTAAACAAAGAAAAATAAATGAAGAAAAAACAAAATAGATTTTACATTTCGCGTTATTTTTCAGCCTCATACCCACCAAAATTAAAATTCTTACGCAAAAATGGTCTTGTTAAAAAAAAAAAAGAACATGGTTGGATTAGTCCACATATAGCCAGATGCGAACGGAGGGGCGAGAGAGCATATCAGCCAATACGATCCTTTCAAGGCCGAAAGAATGGGACGCCCAGTGAGAATCGAACCCACTACTCAGTTGTAATTGTTCTAGCGAGACAAGCTTGATAATCATTACACAGCCTGGAGGTGCCCTATTTAAACTTTATAACATAAGCATGTTATATCATTTTGTTTCAACACTTCTGCTGTCTTATCAAGTGAATGTGTTGATAGCGAAATAAAGATTTTTTTGAAAATTCAAAATCAAATAATCCCCCCGCCCAAATAGGGAAAACCTTGTTACGTAACCTATGACTACTAATAAGAATAAAAGTACATGAAAAAAAAAAAATATATATATATATATATATAAAAACTGTGTATTCTAAATACAAACCGTTAGTTGATCAAAGTACATTTTTTTCAGTATTATTATTATTGTTATTATTATTATTTTTATTTTCTTTGATTTCTGGCGTTTACACATTTCTTTCCGGGTCCCGCCCAGGGACCTAAAGTTAGAAATGGCGTCATGACACTTTCCACTGACAAAAAAAAAAAAAAAAATTATTATTATTATTATTATTATTATTATTATTATTATTATTATTATTATCTAGATGTCATTGTAGAGCTTTGAAGGGACATGTCCTACCTTGATCCCCAGTGTACACTATTTGTAGTCGCAAATGGGCAAACAGAATAATAATAATAATAATAATAATAATAATAATAATAATAATAATAAAACATACATACATACATAGAGAGATTGTTGTTAGAGATTCCAGACTTGTCAGCGTGTCTCCTGTTTTAATGAAATCTATGTATACGCAACACATCTGTTGTGTTGTCATAAATGCATGAAATGTAATCATATCCTTGTTGTAATCTCAAAAGTCAATTGTATACCTCAGCGATATGACTGGAAGGAAAGAACACTAGTTGCGCTGAAAAAAAACAATCTTAATAAATACCTTGAAAATGTTTTTTTTTCCTTTTTATTATTCAGACATAACAATCTTTGCTTTAATACACGGGATACCAACTGAATCGCAGACTGATTTATAGTTTATAGAGAAAAATAGATTCCAATCAAACAGATCTTTACGATGTTCTGTTATGGATAAATATTTTATTTCAATGCTAATGGACCAATCTTTGGAAATACGGCAGATTCAAATGGGTTTTAAAAGCAGTATTACAAGATTTCTTCCGGAACGAAAGATTAGACAAGGGAATTATGAATATTGTTAAATAATGCATGATACGAGCATTTCAGGTATTTTTGCATTAAGTATATTTACATTTGAGTACCAACCGTCGTAAAAAAGTTCCGTTCATGAAAAGGAAAATTAACTCTGGCAAATATTATACGTATATTCGAGATAGGAATTAGTTTATGGATTATTTTGATTGGCATACACATTTGTATATATAAGAGGAGATGCTGAAAAGTTCTCAGACTATTCTAATGTTTGTCCATTTGTTCAAATCTTGGGACAAGTCGCGAACATTTAAACATCTCCCCCAATATATATATATATATATATATATATATATATATATATATATATATATATAGTACCGGTAATAAATCCGTTGGTATATAATCCAAGTTGATTCTAGTAATATCACATATTAAAACCGATCCAAGAAAAGAGCTCAATATATTTATTATAACAACATATAAATTACACAACTTACTCCAAAGATCGAGAAAGTTGTCCAGTTGAGAGCAAATGCAAGTCTACTAGGGTGATATACCAAGCAACCATTTCCCCTAGTGTTCAATTATGTTTACATTAGAATTACTACGGTGGAATAGAAACAGAACTAGAAATATATTTTATACCCATAGACACACTTTTACCAACCCTAAATTAAAATGCCATACAGCTCTTTCAAAAAAGTTTGGGTTTCGAAGTAGAAAGGTCTGAACCCACAGATAAATTGGAAAATTATAGGTTTCATTCTTACTTCTAACAGTCTTAGAGATAAGTGTAATTTATGTATAGAAGACAAAATAGAATAGTAAAATACAATAATCAAAGCAAACTGTTAAATCAAAGGAATGAATTAGTTTTAAAATGTAGACATAGAGGTAGATTTAAACGTCTATAATATAGATTTTACTTCATTAATTTTTAATTCTCTAACTCTTCAAATGTTTAATGTATAACTATTTCCATTTCTTCACCATATTAATTTTATCTTATAATTGTCCTCTGTACTAATGGCTCTCTTTTCTTTTATCGCTTACACCCCTTTATCTATATCATTTTTAATGTTTTTTTTTATATATGTAAATAAGGA
>CAHIKZ030004310.1:1062500-1070000 GCA_903632075.3 Acanthosepion pharaonis | reverse complement strand
ATATATATATATATATATGTATATATATATATATATATATATATATATATATATATATATATATATATATATATATATATTAAAGACGGCAGACAAGGTACTGTGATTAAGCTTTTTTATATATTATTTTAGGGATGTTTTTTATCTACTATCCGACTGGAGATCCATTAGAACCCATTTAAACACATACACAAACTTACCAGACTTCATCCGAAACATACTTGTAGAAAATACAAACATAATATCCTCATCCATTTATAAAAAAAGATTAAAAATAATGGAAGCCTTAATAATTAAAAAGAAAAAAAGCCAACACTCAATAATATTAACTACGAACACGGCCACAATGTACTAAGTTTGTTTGGAAAATAAAACATGTTTAAACTCGAGAAACATACACAACTCATATTCAGTTCATAAACCGAAATAAAATCATCCTTGATAATGGCTAAAAGTATAGCCGAAAACGCTTGGAAATATAGAACATCTAAACAGTTTCTATGTGTTCAGATAATATAACACTTGTTCGAACACAAAAATTAAATAAAAAGATTAATCACACTACCGTGTCTATCGTTTTTAATGAAACATGTATAAATAAAGGATTGCTGCCTAAATACACAACATATATTGCTTTTCATTACTTTTTCTCCTACCGTTTCTTTTGCTTTATTTTTTAACCTTAGAGATAAAAATGAGGGGCAGTTGATTTAGAAACGACGGTTTTGTGAGGATAACTTTTTACTTTACTTCTTTTTCTCGTTCAAATCACCTGGATGAAAAAAAAACAAACTAGATTTACTTTTATACGAAACGAATACGCATGCCTGTTCCGTTCTTGACGTAACTCTATTAGCCACGCAAATACATTATACATTGGTATACAGCACGTTGCTCTATCGCTATTCCCGTGAAAAGAGTTCAGACGACCTATATTCCTTAGTTCCCCCAATTCTAACCTTTATGACTAACCACCCTCATTCCCTTCATATCTTATTGGAGAGATGTAACTATCATTCAAGTAGCTTTGAATCACAGAAAACGACTCCCAAGATGATGTTTCCCCTAAAACCTTAAACTGTTTATGTCTAGAGAAAACAGTATTCTTCGCAACATATCCCCATAAACCGTGCCTCTTACTCTGTAACTCTCTATATCGAGTGACAGAGTAATATATGTACTAATTTTGAAGAAAAAAAAGACAATCACTTCATTACGACAGTCATTATTTTGTTGAAGAATTGGTTCCAACAAAAATCTAAATATAGTAAGGTGAGATAATTTCGTATTAGAAAGGTAGCCCATTAAAGTGCTTACACAGGTGAGCGCGCGCACAAACAGAACCCCACGTCACTATATATATATATATATATATATATATATATATATATATAATGGACTCTACGTTGGTTTCGACGTATGAGGATCTCACAAATTAATTGATTCAGTTATAAAATTTTGTGCGATAATCTTAGGTGGCACTTAAGACCCCCTAGTGATTTACAAAGGAGGCCGCATATGGAGCAAGTGTGAGGATTGTCGGATGATATCACTGTTAGATTGGCTGACATTTTAGATCTTGCTCACGCTTCTTGAAGACGATTCAAACTAGAAGATTAAAAACTGTTGAGTCCACTAAAACACGTTGATCTCCATTCAACCCACTCCAAGGCTAAGCGATCGAGGTTGTTATGAGGTATATTGACAGCTGACAAAAAGAATCAAGCTAAACCGCCAGAAAACCCACACAAGTGATTTGATTAATGTGGTGAAGGCTTGTGCAGAACCATCCACACTTTTCGGAACTATTGACACACTCAGTCGTTGCAAATAAATGCCACAGACGAAGCAGACAATAGACATGAGTCTCTCTCTCTCTCTCACTGACTCTCTTTCTCTCTCTCTCTCTCTCTCTCTCTCTCTCTATATATATATATATATATATATATATATATATATATATATATCCTGGAGGTACTGCAATACCAGGCCAACCCGTGGCAATGGCGGAGCAAGCCCCTAACTCTTCGCCATGTTCCAAAAATCAGTTTAATATCGAAGTCCCCAAATCGGGGACGTATCAGATATTAAGCTGATAAGAACAGATACTAAACTTTGATCTTAGCCAAAAGGCCGAGATATATATATATATAAAAGTGAACATTAAAGTCGACACTCTGAAGCGACAGTCTTTTTCATGCTGGACGCAATCGTCGCCTCTGAGTGTTTCGTGGCACAAAATGATCCATGTCCTGCGTGATATTTTATGACATTGTGTTTTGTTGCTTGTAGCAAAGGCTCTCCGAACGGCGACCTTCAACTGATGGTATCGTTCATGTCAAACTCCTGGAGTGTGAGAAGCCTCAGTTTTATCCGTCGTTTCAAGCATTTTTTAACATATCCTCCGTCTTTTAAGTGGGGTTTATAAAAATTCAGAAGAGTGAAGTAAAATTTTATCTTCTTTTAATTATATCTCGTAATGGTAACACACCAGTCTCTCTCTCTCTCTCTCTCTCTCTCTCTCTCTCTCTCTCTATATATATATATATATATATATATTATAAATTAATAATTAGCAAAAACCAATCCAAAATTAGCTTATCTCTTTTAGTTTTTCGGTCCAAGTGATCCTATTCTAGATGACAAATTTCAGTTGGGCCCCAAGAAACTGGACCTGAGTTTCTTCACATGAGTTAATGTTGAATTTTCGACAGAAAAAAAGTTGTTTTTTCAAGAAGGAAAGCTTATCAAGAAAATCAGCATATTTGACTTCTGATTTGTGATCAGCCATTGACCTTTTGTAAAGATGGGAAAGCCATAAGTAAAAGACAATAAACGAGTTTGGCCACTTTGGGACATTTTTCAATATCTACTGTTATTTCCTTTCTTTCTTTCTTTGAACACTGTCTTTCTTTCTCTCTTTATTTTTTCTTTCTCTTTATTTCGTTCCTTTCTTTCTTTGAACACATTATTTCTTTCTATCATTCTTTTTTTCTTTGAATACAATCATTTTTCTTTCTTTCTTTTTTCTTTCTTTCTTTTTTCTTTCTTTTCTTTCTTTGAACATTATCTTTCTTTCTTTCTTTGAACACTATCTTTATTTTTTCTTTTCTTTCTTTCTTTCTTTCTTTCTTTCTTTCTTTCCTTTCTTTCTTTGAACACTTTCTTTCTTTCTTTCGTTCTTTCTTTGAACACAATCTTTCTTTCTTTCTTTGAACACAATATTTCTTTCTTTCTTTCTTTGAACACTATCTTTCATTTTACTTTTTCTTTCTTTCTTTGTTTCCTTTTCTTTCTGCAAATAATCTTGTTTTCTTTCTTTCACGCTTTCCTCTTTTCAAAACTGTACACAACTTAATCTTTCTGCAAAAAAAAAAAAAATAATCTTTTTTCTTTAAAGTTGTACACTTTTTTCTTTCCTGCATTCTAAAATCAAAAATGCATTTTCATTCTTTCATTCTTTCATTCTTTTTTCAAAATCTTATTCTTTTCTTTCGCTAGATGAAAACGTACACTACGTTTTTCGGTTTTCTTTAATTAAAAGCATGAATTCTTTTTGTCTATCGTTCTTTCTTTCTTTTGCGCCTTTGTTTTCTTTCAGAAGAAAGCGAATTAAAAAATACGAGATTTGCGTTTCTGCCTCAATATATTTAGTATTCCAGCAGTTTACTCTTTTTAACTTTCTTTTGTTCGTCAGATCTCGCAATTTCTCAACCCTCACATAAGAGCCGTAGACATTAACTTCCGTCGATGGTGTGTTAATTTTCTCTAAAGTACACGGTGCTGGTTTTCAGAATCATAGCAGCAAGTGACAAGTTCTCCACAGTGCCAGTCACTGAGAAGGAAGAACTTTGTCTCACAGAGGAAGTAGGCGGAAATTTGAAGCATTTTTATACGAGAAAGCAAAACAGAAATGAACTGGGTCATGGCGTATTTCTACAAAATGATATAATTGATGCCAAGCAGTTAGCAAGAAAGAAACTTGAGAGTGTCTTGAATAAGAAGATACATTTGCAATGCGCTTATACAACGGCTCTATAAGTTACGTGTGAATTAATAGCAGATAAATAATATTGAGAATTCAAATTTAAGGAGAACTTCTTCAGCAGAAGTTGTTCCGTCAATATTAAAAATTTTTCAACAATTCCCAATATTTATACAATAATTTGGGATAGAATTTCGTATATATATATATATATATATATATATATATATATATATATATATATATATATATATATATAAATAAATAAAAAAAAAAAATGTCTTAAGATATATATTTTAAGACATTTTATGTTTATACATTGTTCTTTATAGATACAAAGATTTATGTAAATGCTTTGTTTATAATGAACAGTATTAACCGACCTGAATGTCCGAGAGATTGTCATAGAAAATATGCGTCCTCCCATAGGAATTGACCCTATATCCTATACGGAACCGTCATATAGTCTGGCGTGCTTTTACCGATTTCGTCACAGAGGAGCGCTTCGGTTAGCAAGGTCGATTTGACTTCTTTCTTTTTTTTCCTGACCGAAACGTTTTGTGGGTGAGGAACTGTTCTCCCCCACCCCCTGCAACCCTTACCCCACAGACAAAATGTCGCAAGAATTTCATGACTCTATCGCTATTACTATGGCAAATGTTCGGACGAGTTACGTCTCTCACCAACTCAGATTCTCACATGTTTACAACACCCTCAATGCCATCATGTTCCTTTGATAAGGAACAAGTTCCATTCTTCCGCAGAACTGTTACTTTGTGGAATAAACTCCCGAGAGAATGCTTCTCTGACAACGAGCTTATGTAAACGGTTGACAGAACAGATATTAGGGGAGAGAGAGAGAGAGAGAGAGTGAGAGAGAGAGAGTGAGAGAGAGAGAGAGAGAGAGAGCAAGTAGACAAACTTTGCTGAGAGCTACAAAGGACAGGAAATACATGATTGTTCACGTCTTGAAAGGACACGGCACATAGAAATGGTAGACTTGAGTTGGAAAAAATATCTATATATTCGTTCCGTGTTTTTCTTTTACGGCTCAGAATAAAAAGCACCAGATTGCATTATTTATTACTAATGACTTCGTTCGTTGGCTGGTGAGATAAAAAAAAAAATGAAAAGCTATCTCTCTCCTGACAATATTAAAATAACCAATTCGAACAGAAATCATGACAAATCAGCTAAATGCAACAGCACTTTGCGTTCTAAAAAAATAAACAAATAAAAATAGTCGGTAAATTATTTCTACTACGCCGTAATCTCTTGTAACAATCACATTTATGCTTAAAATTGATTTTCTGAAATTCTATACGAAAAACAGATGTACACTTCATCGTAGCGCATTGCTTAGCAAGCTAATATCTTAGACATTTAATAACTTAATGATTTAGGCACGAACAGCTAAATTACACCAAAGAACACCGGCATTAGAATTGTGACGCTACAGAAGCATACAAAACATTTTCAGTGTAGACTACATCACAAATGACGGTTCAGACCAGAAACAGGTTCACTGAGGAAAAAAAAAACCTCATATCTAGCGACAAGAAGAGAAACTTGAAATGTTATGGCCACGTCTTTACCGCTTGCCTAGCCTAGACATGTATATACGTTTTTACCGAAAGTATTTTTTATACAGTCACGGACAAATAAATACTTCCTAAACATAAGGTTCAAAAGCCAGCTACAGGCGTATTTATACGGCGATCTTGATTCTTTTTATGCCTTCTGGGCTTGAAACGAGAATGAACATAATTTTAATTTAATAAATGCAACTCTAATTAACAGAGAAAACAATTTACTACGATCAAAATGCGTAGAAAGGTAATTCCACAGGAAATTTGTGTCCAAGTTCTTACAAACAAAGTGTCGCAATTCTTGGCAAACATTCTATTATCTAAATGTAGTATATTTAATAACAAAAGAACGAAACATATCACATGAAGACTTTTCTACTTTGACGCAGGCTTTTCCACGAAACATGTTCTAGATATATAAACATGTTATATATCGTTATATATATATATATATATATATATATATATATATATATATATATATATATATAGTCATCCATATACAAGCCTGCTTCGTTGTATCACAGCTCATAATTGTGGTAGACACACATATATATATATATATATATATATATATATATATATATATATATATATATATATATATATATATGACGTATATACTCGCGTACCATGCGATTTTTGAAGACCTAATTTTGAAGCTAATTTCAGTGGATATATAGCTTGATCAACAGCCTCGCCAGAGACAGCAGTACGTGCGCTAATTTTATATCTCGTGTATGATGCGACCTCCTTAAATGTAACTTGAAGGTTTTCAAAAGTTGCATGATACGCGAGAACATAGTAGTCTTTCATAATTCTTGTTCTTGCCCTTCTTTCCCTTCAGTTGATAAACTGTAAAAGCACAATAACTTATCATTTATTGCTTTAACGCATGAAATACCCAAGTTTCAAAAATCAGTTTCGTTTAGTTTCTTTGCTTCTTTTTCATCTTCATTCTTCATTCAAACAGCCTGTTGCCAAGAATTGTTACTTTGTTGAACAAATGCCCAGTAATATGACATTCCAGACCACTAAACTCTTAACGTCATCAAATCTAGGGTCGACCGATATTTACCCTGTATATTTTAATAATATGCGCCCATTTTTAGGCCCTTTTAACAATCACACTCAGTAAGGGTCTATCTTGAGTGGCTCTTAGGTCTTCTTTTAGGATAAATCTTTTTAAACATTTCACTCCAAGCAAGGCGGGAAGCCACTAACATGCAAGGGATTACAGAGAGTGAAGGTAAGAGTAAAGAGCCATGAAAGAGGTAAGGATGAAGAGAAGGACGGGGAATAGATCAAGGCATCTGGAGATGTCGATTGACATTACATTTGAATAGTTTGAGATTATAGCTATCAGTGAAACAATTAATAGGAAGGGAATTCTACAGACGAGAGGTGCGATATATGAAGCTATTGTAGTAGAAGAGATGGTTACATTTAACTGTTTTGACAGTGAATGGGTGGAAACGAGGTGCAAGCCTAGTAGCACGCTTAAATTCATGCAGTCTGAGAAGCAGTGAAAGTAGTTTGTCGGAGCAGTTGCCATATTACTTCGACGGGCATCGAAACATGCAAGCTTCTTTCATTAAATACTATATTGACCTCGAACATCTTGTAAAGTTGATGCTACAAACAATTTACTCCCGACAAAGCACTGATTCTTCCCTCCGGAGCTCTCAGTGGTTTTACTAATGAAGACTGACAACTTTAGAATAAATAACGGTAGGCCAGAAACGAGCATTTGGAAGGCAGACATTGAATTTTATATGCACTTCATAGATCAAGGAGAAAGAATACGTCTTTCTAGTTAATCTGTATTTTATTGTTAATCATTACACACGCATACACACACACACACACACACACACACATACACACATATATATATATATATATAATTATGAAGAAATATAGTCT
>CAHIKZ030004310.1:1045000-1052500 GCA_903632075.3 Acanthosepion pharaonis | reverse complement strand
ATGGCCAAATTCCGATTATCTTTTTTAATCAAAACTAAAAGAGGATTTTTCATGAACGCTACATTTAGCAACGATAAGACTCTTTCTAAACAAAACGATTCCCACATCAACCACCAAAAATAAAATAAGATAAAAAGAAACCTCAAAAACAATATTTAACACCTAAAAAGAAATATTATTTGGGTTGTGTAAGTGTGTGTGTTTTAAAATCATGCCAAAGTTCTTACATAATTCCAAATTTATATATATACTTAAATTTATTCCTTGTTTGAAATTCTTATTTGCCGAATTTTCAATTTCAAAAGTAGTTTCAATTTTAGAAGATTCAGATAATGTACTTAAAAAGTTATGAATTCAACGAATTACTCTCTGCGCCAACATTGCGTTAAACAAATATATTCATTAAATTTAAATTATGTAACGGTCAGTAAAATTCAGTACCTGAAGATTGCGTAGTGCATGATATATATTTATTAATTTATAATCTATCTATCTATCTATCTATCTATCTATCTATCTATGGTTCGTCTGCTTACCTCCATTTCAATTTATTCCTATCTATCTATCTATCTATCTATCTATCTATCTATCTATCTCCATGTATTCATATTTATCTATCTATCTAGAACGATATTCTATTTATTATTTTTTTCAACCTCCGACTAAATTATTGAACATAATAAACAACGTATTCGGAAGTTGTAAAATCTTGACAAAAAAATTGGACAAACAGACCTTGTCGGTAGTGATGGAGGAAACATCCTCTTGGGAGTCGGATTCGACTGAAACTTAATTCTCATCGATGGAATACACGGATGGAATAAAGGTGATTTGTTACATTGTAAGTGGTTATTGCGGGTCCTTGATGTGTGACTCAGCGGGGACCCGGGAATGGAGTTCGTCCGAGCACTTTCCGAGGAAATATCGATAGAGCAACGAAAGCCTTACCACATCCCGCCTGTGCGAGAAAGGTTGAACGGTGCAGAATAATTTGTCACGCACAAAGGCCCGGAGAGAGTTTTATATTCTATCGAAGCTGGAGAGTGTGGTCTGGGCAGCTGCCGCCCAAATATGAAAATTGTACTCCATTTATAGCCTGATCTGGGTCTTGTAAATGTAGAGGGCAGCTGAATGAGTCAGGTACTTACTAGAGCTGTACAGGGAGCAGATCATTTTAACTGCATCCTTTCCAATAGATTATATATATATATATATATATATATATATATATATATATATATATATATATATATATATATGTTTTGGCTTTTGTTATCTTTTTCCTCTTAAATCCTGCTCTTTTATTATTCGCTCTCCTTAATAATGTCTCACATATTAGCACTCATTAACCGCCCTTGCGTCTTAGTGGCTTAATTTCCTTGCTTAGAGTGAAATGATTAAATAAAAAAAAAGAACGCATTTCTGTAGTAAAATAAGTGAGGGATGGTTGATATTGTCGAGCCCAGCCTTTCATCATAATTTAGAGAGGAGAAGAACGTATACTACACTTTATCTCAGTCCAAGGTCGCAAAAATGGAGCCGTTTTGCTGTTTTACCCGCCTCCCTACGGTGCCAGGATTTAACAGAAGCTCTTTTTAATGTAGAGGTGTCCATCATAGGCCAAAGTTAAAAACTGCACAATCCCTATAACAAATATTACAAGTTGGTATACAGCAACCATTCTTTTGTGCTATGAGGGAAATGTTGTCGCAGGGTTGTAATATCGTCACTAGGTTACACCATCGTTTAAAGAGGGAAAAAGGTACTATAATTTGATTCCAGTCCAAAGCGGTAGTGAACTAATTACCCCACGGCGGTAGGATCTGACACAAGGTCGGCTTAATATTGGGTTCACATAAATATGCATATAGGCCAAGAAAAACCAAATTGCACAGTCCTCGTGACAATTCCCCCTCTTGGACCAAGCTTAATAATTACTTGGAGTCATATGGCACTTTGGTCCTAGTACCAAAGACGATGACGTTCGTAATAAATTCATTATTAACTAAAACGTCTTGGTAATATGTCCTAGATGCATTTATCGTATAAACGCGAGTATCAGTTTTTATGCCAAAAATAAGGCGTCACACGGGTAATTTTTTTTGGAAGAGGTTAAAAATCCTGTATTTTCAGTGACCACTATACAAAGATGTCTAAATCTTTGCATTAGATATTTTACGGTAAGTGTTTTCTTTTTCATTTTTTTCGGGTAGTTTTGTACAAAAAAGAGTAAAAACCATTTATTAGCTATAACATATGTCCAGAATTTTGCCCAGAATATGTTGAGATTTCTTTACCGGAAATTCTAAAATCCAAAAGTTTTTCAGGTGCTTACGTGAAATGGAGAATTTAAGAAAGACCTGGGAAAGTTCCTAGGTGATATGAAGCTGTTGTAAGTGACCTCATCTGCCTTGGGTGTGAGTTCCCCAGCCCAGCTACGTAGCCTATATTGGCGCCAGTTTTTTTTTTTGTTAGTCACAGCAATACCTTCGTTCGTGGATTACTTACCAAGTGTTTTTTGCTCAGTAAAGATAATATCTAAAATGTCAAAAAAAAAGAAGTCCTGCATTTATATATTTTTTTGTAAGTAGTGATTATGTT
Organism: Acanthosepion pharaonis; assembly: GCA_903632075.3. Lineage (NCBI taxonomy): Eukaryota > Metazoa > Mollusca > Cephalopoda > Sepiida > Sepiidae > Acanthosepion > Acanthosepion pharaonis. The sequence goes on along the minus strand of CAHIKZ030004310.1, from coordinate 1,049,899 downwards.
TTGTACATGTAGAGAAAGTACAAAATTTATTTTTACGTGAAATCGTAATTTTACCATTTATAAATCCATGTGAGTATTACATGACTAGCGTCATTACCTGTATCTGTATGTACCCAAAATTCATTAAATTTGATATAAAACTACCTTCAGGGTAGATGTTATTTATATAAAACTATCTTCAGTGTATATGCATAACCTATGTTTTAGAATGCAAAGGGATATCATGTTTATGCTTGGGTTCCATTCCTAATTTGTCATATTTTATAGATACTATATACAAATTAAATAGCCTTTATTCCAAAATACGAAAAAAGTCTGAAAACCGAAGAACTTCCGGTACAAAGAATTTCGAATAAAGGATTCTCCACTTGTAATGCAATATTTGACTACGGGAGACCCACTACTATTGCTCAAGTGACAAAAATAGGGTTTTCACAAAAGAATTCAGGGACCACACTGTAGATGAAATAGACGAGTATACATGGCATATGTTTATTTCAGCTTCTAATATTTATTAAGAATAGATAAAGCAATTTATTTGATAATGGGGAATTTTTATTATGAAGCTCGTGGATTCTTCGTCATTATTTAACTAATTATATATAATCGTATAGTTATTTATATTTATTTTTTTAGATTTCGTCGGTATAAGGATTACCATTGTTTGGAAGAAGAATATAGCCTCAAAAGGGAAACAAGATATTGTAATTTTTTTGAATGATAGAAACAGCGTTGAAAATAACGTAAAAATGGACAGAGTTCATATAAAACTAAAAAGAAAAAAGAAAAAATGGCCTTAAGAAATACCAGAAAAAAAGATATGAAAAACATTGTAAGCAAGAAAAGCGGATTAGCCAGCAATAAATTATTTTGAGGAAAATGACATTGCGAATATAGACAGAAGGAAAAATATATTGGAAACATAAAAGAATAAAGCTTTTTTAAGTAAAAATCACAAAGGACCCGTGTAAGTTGAACAAAGAAGCGTATGAAAACTGATTTCGTAACAATAATTTTTATTGATGACTGTATAGCTACATTGGACGGACTGGATAGTTTAATTCTTGTTGGGTCTTCCATTGAAATAGTTAACCAGCACATCTTAGAAAGCAAAAAAACAAAAAACAAACAAACAAAAAAAAAAAAACTGGGAGGTTGTGTTATTTTTTGACCGAGTATTGTCGGCAGTAAAATAATAAGTCACATCTAAATTTATGTTAGAGTCGAGATAAATGCAGGCTTCTTGGACAATATCTGTTTTTGTCGAGGGCTTGTTACAACCAAGAAACTTTAAAAACAGAGTATATTCTTGCAAGTCAATAGCAGATTGTTTATCATTTGGCAAAGCTGACAAAGACTTAGAATTCATAGAATGAGCCTCCACAACTCCAGATATTAATAAAAAACATCTTGTGGCTGACATTAAAAGAGATTCACATGTGAATGGAAAACAATATTCGAAAATATATCCATGGAAAGCAATAAAAACGGCTGGTATTAATGTTAAAGCCAAAAGAGTAGAAATCGGTGTTTTGAAAACATGAAGATTATCGAATGTCAAAGAGTTCATATTAATATAAATAATTTATTCGGTTATATGAGATTTCGTGCTAATCAAATGTTTTATGGCTTACATTTATCGGGTTTATTCATAAATAAATTAGTACAATCCACTTAGTTTGAACAGTAAAACTCGACAAGAATAAGAATGATAGAATATTGCAGACTGGAACAAACACAACGTATAGCATATATAAATATGTCTCGAAAATTTTAACAATATTGATTAGTAACAATTTCATTTTTGTGAAAGATTAACTTGCATAATAAATATTGACTATTTAATGTGTAAGTTATTAGGTTGGTGCACAATTATCAGGGGTTTTTGTCGGCGAATATTGTTAAAAACGCCTGATAATTATGCACTAACCCAATATTTTAAATTAAGTTAAATATTGACTAAAAAAAGTATGGATTTATGGATGCGCTTGTAGCGTAGCGGTTACTGGCATAGTGGGTGGGATTCAGGTGTCGATGTCAATACGCTTGGAAAGGTAAGCATCAATCGCTTCTCCAGAAAGCCAACTCTTCACGTCACGTTGAAACACTGGTTTCCATAGGATCACCGAAGTTAAGCAACGTCGATCCTGTTCAGAGCCTAGATGTGTGACCGCTTCGGAATATAAGATGCTGCAATCCTGGATGTGCGGGTGGTGTAATGAATAACGACTCGTAATTAAAATTCGGCAAACCGAGACCCAATGCCCGACGCGTTTTTTATACTCCTCTGCGAGCAAATATCCTTGGGAAAGAAGCGAATCCATCTCATCTTCCTGTCTATAGGTTAATTAGTAGGATCTGTATCAGCAAATCATTATTATACCCCCCCCCCCCGCATATAATTATTTATATCAATATACATTATTTGGCATAATCTTCATGTCTTCAAGACACTGATTTTTAAATTATTCTACCGTTTCATTGTTAACATAACTTTCAGCCTTTGGTAGTTTTTAGAATTCTTGTTTTATTCCCCTCTTCCCCCACAGACAATGAATTGTAAATATGGGGACTAGTTAGTATTTTCATAGAGACAAAGAGTTATTATGGTGGTTGTAGTAAGAAAGGTATGTATGAATGTGTTGTTTTGGTGTAAGGAATATTGTTTGTATGATTGGGTCAATGTTTGCGGTTAATTAAGTTATAATTAAGACAGAAGAAGACCATCCTTTCCTCAATCCCCCCCTTCGGCCTTGTGCCACATTTCTATATATAACAGAATGAATATCACTTTCAGCCTTTGGTGCTTCTATTTTTCTAAGACGTTACGGGTATTGGTAAGTAATAAAGAAAAGCAAGATGTGGATACTCATAATCACCGACGCCCTGAAAAGACTTAGAATTTAAAAAAAATGCTGTGTATCTAAATATAAAAAGATAAACTACATCCGGCAGCCAGTCCTCGGAGTTTTTCATGAGGGTGAACCACATCTTAATTTTGTTCCCACCTCCACCCTGACCTGTGGTGGTAGCACCTGTTAGGAACACAGCTATGGGCAAAAAGTTACCCCCTAAACTGGGGTCTAAACACAATCAAAGTATAAAAATATTTTTTATAGTAAAAGTACCGGCAATACACTTTTGAAGAAAAAAAATATTACCAGCAAGACAATTTTGTAAAAGAAATTACTAATGCACCTAAGAAAATTAAATTTCGGCCTTAAATGACCCATAAGGATGTTTATATGCCGCTAAGCAAGCAAACAAACAAATAAAAATAAAATAATAAGAGTGAAGGCGAAGTTCTGAAGTTTTTGGTTTTATAATATATATCTTGATATTTTCTTATTTTTATGTGCCGTGTCCTTTCAGGACGTGGGTTATCATGGGCCTCCACATCTTCCTTCCCCCTTTTAGCTTTAAATAAATTTTGTAGTTTTATTATTTTTCCCTAACTCTGTTCTGCCATCCATTTGCTCAAACCCATTAAGTATACCACACGCTGCTTTCCTCTTTCCCTTTTTCCCTCGATCTGCCTTGTGAGTATTAGATTTTCTAAACCTTCCTTCCTCATTGCGTGCCCCAGAAAGTTCAACTGCCTCTTTCTGATTAGTTTCATTTTTGCTTCCATTCTCTCTAAAACCTCTTTGTTTCTCAAATGTTCGGTCCCTTCTATCCTCATCATCTTTCTGTAGAACCACATTTATGTTGCTTCAAATCTCGTCTTCATCTTTGAGGATATTGTCCAGCATTCAAAGCCATACAAAAGGACAGATATCACGTAATAGTTCAGTACTATTTTCTTTGTTTCTAATGAAATTTTTCTGTCTCTTAATACTTTGCTTAGCTTTTGAAATGCATCTTTGCCCATCTCAATACGTCTTCAGGTCTCAGTGTTATACTTTTCCGTACTTCGTTAGAACTCTTCCCTGATATTTAAATTTCTGTAATTTTTTCTATCTTTTAATTCTCTGTTCTATAAACTGCTTCTTAAAATGCATTGCTTTATTCAAGAAGGGCGATCTTGTGCACCTTTGAGTTGATTTCCATGCAGAAATCACTTACCATTTTATTGTACATGTTTCGCGTGGCGCTTTTAGAGTTTCAAATCAATTCCGACTTTCTCTCATTCAATTCCCGATGCACACCCCATGATGTTTCAATGGAGTATAACGTTTCCAAGTGATAAAGAATTTTAGATTTTCGGTTTGTTTTGGAAAATATCCTAGTGTCAGTTCTTTTCATTTGAGATCGTTCGTGGCACTTACGTATTTCTTTCAGCTGTTTCTTTTTCTTATACTTTTCGACTCCATTTTTTTCTTTTTAGCTTTTTTTTTTTTTTTTTTTTTTACAATTTCTATTTTCTGTTATTTGACGTATTATATTTATTTCAGCGCGAATTGATTGACTTGTATTTTTGTTTTGCTTTCTTTCCTTTATTTTTTTTCTTTCACTTTTTCTATTCAGCCGTTTATCATTTGTTTTCTTTTTTACTTCTTTGCGTCCTTTCATGTTTACTTTTTTCTCTTCCTGACTTTTCGTTCGTTCTTTCTTTCTTTCATTTTTTCTTTCATGTTTTTTCTTATCTTTCTTATTTACTTTTTACTTATATTTTCGAGTCATTCTTTTTATTTCTTTCTTTCTTTCTTTTTTCATTCTTTCTTTCTTATTTACTTTTGACATTAAATTTGTTATTCTTTCCTTTGCTATATTTCTTTTCTTTCTCTCTTTCTTTTCTTTTCTTTCTCTCTTTCTTTTCTTTCTCTCTTTCTTTTCTTTCTTTTCTTTCTCTCTTTCTTTTCTTTCTCTCTTTCTTTTCTTTCTCTCTTTCTTTGTTCTTTTTTTTTCTTAATCACATTTGACTTTATTTTTTATTTTTCCTTTCCTCTTTTTCTAATT
>CAHIKZ030004310.1:1032500-1040000 GCA_903632075.3 Acanthosepion pharaonis | reverse complement strand
CACTTCAAACTTTGTACTTTGTGTTAACATTAATAGGAACTGAAAAACATTATTTAGGTAAGAAAATCAGGTATTGAAAATTGTAATTAAAAATAGGAAAATTTGGGCTGGGTACTATATACCCAAGGTTAGTGTTCTAGGCTTAAGGAGGTGGTTCCACGTTCCTCAAAACCTCCAGATCAGAGTCCTTGCTGTTGGATGTAGTTTATTTTCTTACCCAGGACACGGATGGAGTTTATCGTCATCGGCCAGTATTGAACGATTTTCCTTTCTAACCTTTTATTCGAGGTGATGCGGAATGTCAACATCTTGATTATTTTCTCTTCGCGTTACATGTGTTATCCATTTTAGTTGTTGCCGCTGTTGGTAGTCCTCAAGTCATGTGTTTTTTCTTGTTTGCTACAGTTCTTTGTGATTCTGTAGCACCAATCTACTATGTTCAAAGAAGGATGGTCTTTGCTATAACCCTCAGACTTCACTCGTTCAAAGCCGTCTTTAACTGTCGATCTTAGAAATCGGTTGTATATTGCTGAAGGTTTCGCTATGAAAACAACATGGAACTCTTATTTTGACGTTTCATCGATTGATCAAATCAGTTGGAGACTGATTGATCAGCGAAACATATCAATTCTTTTTCAAAGTTGATTTGTGCATTTAGCACTGACATAATTATAACACTACACTATCTGAAAATCGATATCGGTAGAAATGGGAGAAAGAAACATTTTTCCTTACAACATCGAAGTTAAGCAATGTCGATCCTGGATAGTACCAAGATGGCAGACTACAAAGCAATACCAGGTGCTGTAAACTTGGATGCGCAGGTGGTGGAATGGATAGTGGCTCGGAATTGTTAACAGGAAGGCCGAAATCCAATTCGCGTTGGTTTCGTTATATTGACTTTCTCAAAAATATCATTGAGAAAGGCATGAACTCAACTCATCTATAGGTTAATAAGTAAGACTCGCATCACTGAACCATTATTATCTCAAAAATATACTTACAATCTGAAAACATTTCCTGGCTTTAAATAACCTGCAAAGGGCTGATAAACAGTAATAAATGAATCACTCAATGAAGAAAATAATTAATATGAGAAAAGATATTTTACATAACAATGCGAGTTCTTTATTATAATAAATCTGATCATAATTTCGATTTAAAAATTCTGCTTTAATTAAAAGCGAAAGTAATTTACTAAATGGAAAATATATACAAAGTGCACTAATTTCCGAGTCATCCACGGTAGATTTATATACAGGTTCATATATTATGAAATGGACAAAGTTCGACAATTATTTTAAGACATTTTTATGTTTATACATTCTTTTTTTTATAAATAGAAATATTTAAGTAAATGCTCTGTTTTATAATAAATAGTATTAACAACATTTACCGGCCTGAATGTCCGAGAAATTGTTATAGAAATATGCGTCCTCTGACAGGAATCGAAACATTCAGGCCGGTGAATATTGTTAATACTGTTTATTATAAAACAGAGCATTTACTTAAATATTTGTATCTATAAAAAAGAATGTATAAACATAAAAACTGTCTTGAAATACAGGTTTGTACCACATTTCATATTTTTTAGCAATTTCGTGACTTTAAATAACCTGCAAAGGGCTGACAAACCGTAATAAATGAATCACTCAACGAAGAAAATAATTAATATGAGAAAGGATATTTTACATAACAATGCATTAATGCTAGTACTTTATTGTAAGAAATCTAACCATTATTTCGATTTAAAAATTCTGCTTTAATTAAAAGCGAAAGTAATTTACTAAATGTAAAATATATAGAAAGTGCAGCGCTAGATTTCTATATAGGTTCATACTACATTTCACATTTTTTTTAGCAATTCTGTTATCAATGTGTCGGATATTTAAACACAACAGAAAAAAAAACTTTAGGAAAGTAAATATTGTCGGCTAAGATGTACATGTGGATATATTGGATGCTAGAAATTAGCGTCCCAAAAGTCTTCAGCGTTTCCTCTCGGTCTATAACTACGAACGACGTTTTTCTTTATATTTTCGCCATCTCCCACTACTTATATATTATTGCGACAATAAGAACTTTTAGTCTGATGAAGTTCTTTCGAAGGTCGAAACATCTTACATATATATTGTACCCTTTTGTCACGAAAGAGTCCAACTCAAAAACATTCAGATCTTGAAAGGCCATACGAATGACAAAATAAACCTGGCAACAACTCATGTAAAGGACCTCCAGTCAGTTGTTAATTGGGGAAAGAAATAGCTTGCAAATTTTAAGGCCTCCAAAACAAAAACGTTCACATTTAATCACTACAGACAGCCTTTTCTATCTGTCATCAGCATGACTGATATTAAACTTCAGTAAAGCAATACTTTACACCTTCTTGACTTCACGTTTTCCACTGACGTGAAGTAGAGCGATTACATCGAATCAATAGCTGGATCTACAGCAACAAAAGTTGGTTCACTGTGTTGTGCCAGAAACATTTTACCCTAAGAATTTATTTTGCACATTTACAAATCTACCATTCATCCGTGCATTGAATAATATTACCATATCTGGTCTGGTGCTCCTGCTATTCATCTAGAGGTGCTTGACAAAAGGATCTACAATATAATCGATCCTCACTTGGCATCTCGACTTCAGTCACTTTCTCACCGACGTGACGTGGCTTCCCTCTGCCTTTTCTACAAATATTTTCATGACAATTCTTACTATTTTTTTTGTTTTTGCTGATGCCCCGATTACATGAATTTAAGCGTGCTACTAGATTGGCAAATCGCCCCCACTGTTTGAACTAGCGAAATGCAACCACCACTTCTATTGTAACGGTTTTTTTTCTTGCACCTCATCTCTGATAACTGCAACATTCAAAATTTTAAGTTCAACGTCATTCGCCATCTTCCGTTCTATTGAAATCTGTATCCTTTGATCCTGTCCTCACTTTTTCCATTCTCAGTCTTCTTCTCTTTCACTTTCACTTTCACTTTCTGTAACAGCGTTCTAGTGGCATTATTGCCTTTCTTGGGGTGAAAAGATTTAAAAAAAATAAATGAGAATAATTCACAAAGGCGAACACTGAATCGATTAGTTGCAGAGCAAGCAACCAATAGACTACTGCTTCACACAAGACAAGGACCAAGATACACTCAAAGTAGTGCGTTACTGATTGAGGTTGATACACATAAGAGGAAGAGGTAAGAAGTGCAGTTAATAAGGATATGTAGGAAAGTAGACGGCTAACCCTAGACTTGAAGAGGTCATGATTGTAGCGATCAAGGAAGCACCCTCTCGGGAGTCTGTTCCACAAAGTAATATTTCTTGGGAAGAATCTCTCTGAGTCGAATTTTTTTCTTACTAATAGATTATGAATAAAATGATTCGTTCTAATGCAAATGTCACGATGATATTAGCTGTGAAGTTTTCAGCTGGTGGGTTTGTGGAATAAAGCTGTTCAGTACATTGAGAGTTGCGATAGACATGTTTTGTCTGTGCGAAAGGAGTTGTATAGTGCAAAATAATCCACTACTCACAAGGCTGCGTAGATGCTTTTGAAACCCGTGGTAAACATTTAAGTCAGTAAGTTATCAATTTGAACGAATCCTTGGAAATGTTAAGCAAATGGGAAAAGATATTAGGCAAACATATTTAAAAAAAAAAAAGAGTTATTTCCCAAGAAATGACGCTACATCCTCTTATGGTAGTTTGCGCATTCCTTCTCCGCTTTTTCGCTCGGGGAAGTTTCAAATAATATTAAGCCCAAGGCCCCGGGGGGCTTCTTTCTAGGCAGTACTTCTCCTTCGGGAATGGGGTTAAGTCAATTTCTCCGGCGCCTGAGTCGTCTCCAAAAGAGGAAGTGTCGAGGGAGCTTTGGCAATTTTCCCACGGTATTAAGTCGTTAAACCCCCTTGAAACTGACGTTGTGCCACGTTCGGTTGCGACGTGGGCGAACTGAAAAATATCCTTCTATGAAAGATTGCACAATTCATGTGATTTTGACTACAGCTTTTTCTTTCGGGTGACCCATTCCCGCAAGTGTCCAGATTGCTGCTTTTTCTTCTCAGCCTTCTTATGAAATAACCTGAGTGTTTTTTTTCTTTTCTTTGCCCAGTGGTGCCGTGTTAAAACCACTCGATCACTTGAGTTTAATCCGCCAGCTGAAGCCGTTTGCCGGGGCATGGTAACAAAGAATCCATCGCGTGAAAGATTTAGGAGATCGTGGAGTACCAGCGATGCCCGTCCACCCTAAAGTCCAGCGTACCAGGCATCAAAGGTATTACATCTATCCAGAGACCCCTATGTACTCCCCCATATATATATATATATATATATATATATATATATATATATATATATATATATATATATATATGCTCCTGAAAAATTTATATTCACCTTCATCCCTGCCGTGCGTCAACGGCTTAGTAGTAGAATCCCGACTGACGCCAATTCAGTCGGGTTTCCATCCTAGCTAGAGGCAACCAGACGTCTAGCCACACTGATAAGCTGTGATACAGCGAAACAGTCTGTGGATGACTATATATATATATATTAAATTGGATGTATGAGTGAACAGTTAGTCAACAAATACACCATTACATGGATTATTATGTATATTTTAAATGATAATAACAGAAATCTATAATAACAAAGCCCATCATACGTGTGTCTGTCAGTTTTTCGATCTTTGTGAATCATAAGCAACGTGAAGTAACAGGTAGTAACAAATGTAGTTACACGTGATCTAAAAATTAAATAAATAACTTTATTTTAATAACTTTAAATATCAAACAGAATGAAAGGTTTAAATAATAATTCTTTCTTAAAGGTTTAATTTCGCTTTTCGTCGCAATTGCAATTGATATCGTCTAATTAAAACCGTCATTAAAACTTAAGCGGGCACGGTACGTTTCTCATATCTTTTTCTCTAACACGTGGACTATGGCGTGTTCGAAGTATTACATACTATATGTGAAGGAATCATAAAGAATGTTAATTTTAAAAGAAAAAAAAAATTGCGTGCAAAAAATGTAAACAAACTACGGAGATCGGTTGCGTATACGAAGAAAGATTCAGCCGAATTATGGTTTCGAGTAAAGACGAAATAATTTTATTATTTTTAAATTCTTATAACTTTTACGTACATAGGATGCTGAAGGTAAAAGGCCGAAAGCACAATATTTCTCCGCTGAATCTAGCCTAAAGTATGCCAAAGAGTGGCTTCTTGGCTAGTCAATAAATAAATAAGAAAAGAATAAAATTAAAAAGAAAAACTAATTTTTGATGTTAAAAATGGACTACCCTGAACCAAGACAAGAATACAGCATTATAATAAAGAGTTCTTGTCCGACAAAAACGTTTATATATTGTTTTGTATCTTAACATTAAATCATTATCCTCTCGACTATTCTTTATTTCGTATAATAATTTATTTTGCATCCTAATTATGAATAATGGTTTTATTTTATTTATATTATTTATTAAGCAGAGATAAATTACGCTTTGGGTGAAGAGAAAACTATACAGTATTTATAATGGATATTTTTTTTGTCTGTCAAAGAACGTTTACGTCATGTATTTTGTAATTGAACAAATGAAAATAAATTGCAAGATAATATTCAAATCACATTGCGATTGGTTGCACTTGAATATTCTAAACAAATTTCTCTGCCTTAATGAATTCCTTTCGCCGTATCTATTCACTGCAGTCAATGCTACTCTAGAATTGTCTCCCTTTATTAAGCATACGTTTTACCGAAACGGAATCGAGAAAACAGACATGCTACAGCACTTATGCATGACGTTTGCATTGCGATTGTTGGGAAAAAGATACATCATTTTTTATATATAAAGAAATATTTTTATATTTGGTATATATAGAGAATAAAATGAGATAGTAGAAAAATGGGCTATGTGTGAAGCGTTTCGTTCTTTGCGATATATATATATATATATATATATATATATATGTATATATATATATATATATATATATATATATATATATATATATATATATATATATATATGTATGTATGTGTGTGTATATATATTGAACAATAAAAAATATTAAAATTAAAATCTTCAGACACACTGGGTTGTATATTAAAATTCCATCGTTTTTATTATTATTTCATTTAGATTCCTCGACTAGTTTCGGCCAACATGGCCATCATCAGGAAAAATAAATTCTGCTTGCTGGTAGCAGTGAACTACAGAAATGAATGTCTTGATGGAGAAAATGAACTTTTGTCTGTAGTTTTCATTTGTTTTTTGTATTTTTTAAATTTTTTAACGCGAATTTTGGTCAGTCTTTGTGTTAGTCAAACAGCCTCTTTTAAGTCGTTATTTGAGATCAGAGCTGGATGGATCCATGCTGCTCTTAATTCCCTTGGTCATTTTTTCATCTCTCTCTCTCTCTCTCTCTCTCTCTCTCTCTCTCTCTCTATATATATATATATATATATATATATATATATATATATATATATAGGTTTTATAACATTATTGGACTCTACTTCGAGCAATAAGAATGTATAATTACTGTCCAAGCTTAACAGAAGAATCGTCACGAAATGGACCATAAAGGAATTCTACATGGTCATCATTAATTAATCATAGCTAAGGATCGGAAGCTATGAAGGATTAAAATAAAGTTTATATATATATATATATATATATATATATATATATATATATATATTATTCTGGGATCATATTCCAACTTATTCAATATAATCTTCGCCCTCTCTAACCTCGCAACTTACAGAGTAACACACGTTTTTAACTGTTCTTTGGATTGTCATAGCTGAAACTCCTCTCTCAAGTGCAAAACATTTTATGTATTGAGTGGTATCTTTTCTGATTGATCTCTTTAGTATTAAGATGAAACGATGATTCTACTTTCGGCTGTGACTTCTTGATCCAGATTTCCGTTTTAAAATTTATTCAGCGTTCTCCTGATGGTTCTTGAATGGACTTTAAGATGGAAGCCAGAGTATGAATTTTAGTACCATTACTGAAGACCTCTATGATCTTTCCCTCTCACTACTGCCGAAACGTTGCGATAAATATGGCGACAAAGATGAGGGCAATAGTCCGAATAATGTAAATAAATACAATGACTATATAATATATAATACAATGAAAAATAGATACTGTTGAATGTCTAAAGTATATAAAGAGAAAGGATTAATTAAACAGTTCATTAGCCTCCATTTTAGTTGTGATTTTTTTTATCACTGCTTTATTTAATCTCAATACAGTGCTTTTGGCTTGTTGCGGTTGGTCGCGTCGTCTATGAGAAGTTAATTATGGCGAGTCCAGAAGAGACGAAGAATATCTGTTCGTCAGTAAGATATCCCTGTCTGTATTTACTATTGACTGACGAGGGATAAATGTAAGTCACCTGTTGAATACGAAGTTTTGCCCACGACTGTGTCGCGTGTCTCGAACGTCTTCTGGTCGAAAACGGAGAAGGTCTGACCTGCGGGTAGC
>CAHIKZ030004310.1:975000-1027500 GCA_903632075.3 Acanthosepion pharaonis | reverse complement strand
GACAAAAATCAAGTGGAAGGGAATTCAAATCGAGATTCATAATCAAAGTTATTCTATATTTAGTAATAAGGCACCAGGAGTTGCTCATCGGCGAACTGTGTTTAAATTCCAGCCTCCGCTGTTGATTTCATTTCGTGTTAATTTCCTCGTGAAAAATATAAATCAATCTCTATTCTCGTCATCTATGAGTTAAATAGTAGGATAAATTGGGCTCTCTAGCTTTGGATGATATCCAGTCTTCTTCTTTTTCTAATTGCCGCTCTGCTTCGGGACGTAGGCCATCATAGATATCTGCAATTTTCATTTGTTTTTGTAGTTCTTTATCATGTTTGTCTTTTTGTTATTTCTCTTGTTCTGCCATTCATATGCGAAAATAACAGGGCAGTCGGAGATTATTAGCCTCGGGAGGGCAAACAGTCTAGAGGAATATACTCCGTCACGTTTTCATACATCCATTGATGCTATGACAGCAATATATGTTGCGTTCCTATGTCTAATGGAGTTCGATATTTGATTGGATACCCATATAGCGAGGGATGGTGTGTGATTTTATCGTGATCGCTAGTGTTTCTGTTATGGTGAAATATACCTATTCTATAGCTAATAGACTCTCCCACCTAATATAAGTAGGAGTAGTAAGAGAAACGAGGGTCAGTCGATGTCGGACGACCGGCTGAACGGTTGAACTCTCTGCCTTCGGGCGGGGAGGAACCCGAATGAAGCTACGCCAAAGGGCAGAGTCTCATTCGGGGAGGTAAACCGACCCTGAACCCGTTTATACGGGTTCAAAGGGTATATTTTTGGCCGAGCCCACGGGCTAGGAGATCCCACGGGCTCGGAGATCCCACGTTAAACCGGCCTTGTGCCACATGATACTAGTCGATGTCAGTAGTCGACAGTTAGTCGAATACGAAAGTAGTCAGCGACCACAACAAGATTACTCTGCGTAATACCTATTATTTCAAGTTCCTAACGTTTTGTACGTCGAACCTATTTTAGGACCGATTTAGTACAAATACAAGCCTTCACTGCGAAATAACTCCACGACAGTTTCGTTTTTTATGAAGTTGGGTCTTCTAAATGGCATCCACTTAACCGAAAGGAAACCACAACCCACCAAAAAGAAAAAAAATACATTAAATTAAAAATAATAAATGAAAACATTTAAACGGTTAAACGTCAACAAAACGGGGTATTGACGATTTCCGGTTGCTGGTCTATATTAACAGTCATGGCTGGGATTAAAGTAGCCAATTCTGGTCCGGGGGGGGGAAGACAGATTGGCTCTCGGGCAGTTTGGATGCCGCCAGTTCGAGCTATCAGCCACACATCGTGATGTCGACATGGGCAGAAACTTGGTAGGAGGAAGAGTCAAAGGGAAGAATTGATTTGTTAGTTCGACACGGTAGTTGATGTCTTAAGAGTTACCTACCCGACCGGCCAGGTCGAGCAAGTGAAGCCCTGGAGTTAAAAAAAAAAAAAAAAAAAGACTAAATATATGAGTAACAGGGTTCGAGTTACCGTTTTGCATCGCGGCGTTTATTTTTATATTTCGTTGCATTGGACTTCCAGCAGGCCTTTCCCCAGTGTTTAGCTCTGACCGGCACGAATGAGAATTGGGAGTCAACGTCATTCATGGGTCAAGGGAGCTACGGGAAAACAGATTTCGCATGAAGATATCGCAGTAGATCATAAAGTAAACGAATCTGTGGGGATGAATGATTGCTTACGTTTTGAAGGGAAAGAGCATTGAAAATAACGGAAAGTATAGTAGTTGACTAAACAGTGGAAAGTGGTGTAAAAATACTATGGTCTGCCAGATTTGCAAAGACGACGTAGCTACTCAACTACTGTCCTTTGTAAGAAACTGGCAACTATCTCAAACAAAATTAGATCATTCCGATATAGTTATTTACTAAGCACGTGCCCTTGAATGGATTTACAATTCAGAATTATACTATATTCTCTCGTTAACTGGGACAAGGAAGGGTTTGTTTATTTTAACGCTTTCAAAACAAACCTGCCCTCTATTAATCGTTTATAGAACCCTTTCTGCCTATGATCAGCGTGGCTAATGATAAACTTCCAGGAGAATGATTGTTGCGCCTTCTCGGATCAATGTTTTCCGTTGAGTGAAAAGATCATATTAAATTAATTTCGGGGTTCTTGATAAGATCCAGAGGCGGATATGCAATATAATTGGCCCTCTCGTCTACAGTCGCTCTCTCACAGACGTGCCGTTGACTCCCTCTGTCTTTTTTTACAAATACTTTCATGGTAATTGCTCTGAGGAGCTGCATTCGCTGGTTCCCAGACTTCATGAATTCATGCGCCCTACGAGGCTGGCATCCCGCTCGCACCCTTTCACTGTTGAAACTATTAAATGTAGCCGTCTCTTGTACTTTAATAGCTTCATATCTCGCACCTCTCGTCTGTGGAACTCCCTTCCCTATTCCTGTTTCCATGAGAACTAAGAAAATTCTCCAACTATTCAAATGTAATATCAATCGACATCTCCAGTTGCCTTGATCTATCCACTATCCTTCTTCTCATCCTTTCCTCTATCACTCTTATCTGATCTTGCTCCAAATCTCCTGTAAGCCTTTGCGTCCTAGTGGCTTCCCGCCTTGCTTGGGGTGAAACGCTTAAAAAAAATAGAAAGTCTGCTGTGTCGTCCTACACTGTTTTTCTCTACTAAATCTATCTTACATGTTTATAAGCCTACCATTCGTTCATGTTTAGAATATTACTGCCGTATATGGTCTGGTGTTACTGCTATATATTTAGATATCCGTGATAAAAGCCAAAGAAGAATCTGCAATGTTAGTGGTCCTAAGCTGGCATCCCGGTTTCACTTAGTTTCCCATCGCTGTAATGTACCTTTCGTGTGCTTTAAAAAATAAATACTTTCATGGTAATTCTTCGGTTGAACTTTCCTGTGTGATACCGAGACTCTAAATACTAGATTGGCGGCTAGGTCTCAACATTTTAGCTTTGAAGTAGTGTAACACTAAGTTCAATTATAACAGTTTCTTTCCTTTCACTTCTCACTTGTGAAACTCTTTTTCGGCCTTTTTCCAGTCAAGTTTGATCTTCAAATATTAAAATGCAATGTCAATCGTTATCGTTTGCCTTAATTTCTGTTCTTTTATTGGTCTTGCTCCTTAATAACGTTTTCCTTATATTCCTTCACACTCAGTTGATTTTGTTTAGCGGTATATCAACCTCGATGGATTAATGTCGAAATCTAAATATGTTGAATGCAATTATATTGCTTCAACCTACTATATTTTTTATATAATTTTATATTTTTCGGCTGTAAATCATAAACTGTATTATTGATAGTTTTACTAAAACAATATATTTTTAGATTTTTTAGTACTAGATTAATTGTCATTTTGCTATACAAATGCTCATTTCATTATAAAAATGTACTGATTTTTGCTTTTATTTTCACTACTTGCTTATAGATGGCACCCTAATAGGTGCTACCACCCGGAACCAGGGCGGACCTACGAACAACAGTAATTAAGAGGTGGTTCCATGCTCATCAAAATCTCCAATCTCTCGATCAGTGGTCTTGCTGCCAGATGTAGTTTATCGTCATACTCAGGACAACATTCCCACTCATTAACTTCCTGAATGTTAGTGGCTTTGTTGCCTTTATCGGGTGAAATGATTAAATAAAACTACTGTCATTCTAGTTGTGTGAGGATTTTACATACAGTTGGATCTATTTGAAATTACCCTCACAATTTCAGACGCAGATTTGATGACAATTGCTACAGGCGTGGTGCTTTAAAGAACAAGTCGAGCGTAAAACATTTGCGTCTGAGAGAAAATGAAAGTGAAGCGACGGTATTAAATGTAAACAAGAAAAAAAATCTAACGAAACCTTTTACTACGTAAAAGATATGTCCATTAACAAATTGCGAATCTATTAATACTGTACAGGAGACCAGAATGAAATTCTGTCCGTATGTATCTAACTCAAATATACACGAGAGAGGCAGTCGTAAAAAATGCGATGATTGAAAAATAAAATAAAAGAAAGAAATAGAAAAATTCGATGATGCCAACATGTCTTTTATGGAAATCAATCATTTTTTTCTTATTCTGAAGATGGTCTCTTACAGCTAATGTGTAACATGAGAGAATCGACATTCGATTTCGAAAGATGATATTGTAAAATCAAAATTGTAATAATTGGCAGTGTCTACGGATTCTCAGGAGTTACCAGTTCCTACAGTTATATACACTTTAGTTTGGCACAAGGCCACAAATATTCAGAATTAAACCCATGATACAGTAGTAAAAATCAACTAGTCCCGTTCGCTAAATATCGCATATTAGCATCTCAAAATACTAAAATTTTTCAAGAGGTCATGAACCTGAGATACTCCCTGAGAATTGAATTCACGTGAATTCTAGTGCTCCAAGTAAAAACCTCCCCCAAATATTTATTACGATTTTACAGAGGTAATTATTATGGGAAAGCCACAGAGGATAGATCTCGTGACTCACTGGTAACAATGCTTTAGACGAGCTCGATAAATATAACCCTAAACTGAAGAGTGCCAAAATATTTAATAAGAGCGGCACAAGGTTATAATTATCGAGCGTCCGGTGAGGATCAACCAGACTAGTTTGCTAACCATTATTTTACGGTGATTGGCGCGAAAATACTTAATAATTTTTCCACAAGATCCTAAGTCTGTGTCACCCAGTGAGGATGAAACTCACTACACAGTGGTCTCTACTAGGACGCTAATCAATTCCACAGGCATCAAAAATCCTTTATTAATAGTAGATTTGTTTGACACAAGATCATCGATATGGGTCATCTAAAGAGACCAGACATCACCCCACAGAAGTAATGGGCAATCAGGTTATATTGCTAACAATTTGAGCCCTGCGTTTCTGAACAATTTTCTGCCTGAGCTCCTGAGTCAAAATTCGCAAATAATTGGTATGTAATGTTTCACGGTAGATATAAAAAAAATAGTGTTTACCCACCGTTCAGCCGGTGGCTTGGCTGGGCATTGAGCCATTTTTCTCTACCACTGTTCAACCGGTGACTGGGCTTTACGTCATTTTTCTCTCCCACCGGTAAAGTGGTCAGGAGCTCAAAGTATTGACACACACCGAGGTGCCCAACATTTCTTGATATTTGAATGAGATAATAGAAAAATCGTATCCTGAAGCCTAAATCAAAATATATTTATTAAAGTATGACTGGTACAAGGTCACAAGTGAGGATTTAACTCATGAAAGTAGCTAAGCTTCTGGTGGTTGTTTACCAGCAATAGTGAGATAACCATGGATTCACTGTGATTAACTTATGGCACAGCCTATGAGGACCGTACTCACCAATAATAATTACGACTAACATTCGAAAAAAGAAATCTTACCTTCTTAAAAATGGAAAAAAAAACTTGTTCTTTCCCATAACAAATTTAGCAACTCGTTTCATTTGTTCTGTTCTATCTGCCATATTTAATTGACCTTGGACCAACCAATATTTAATTGACTTTGGACCAACCAATATTTAATTGAACTTGGACCAACCAATATTTAATTGACCTTGGACTAACCAATTATTACTTTTCACAATTGCTGCAACACGCTTTGAAGGGCAACATTTTCTCTTAGGAAAACCAGAATCAAATTTTCCTTGTGTGTGTGTGTGCGTATTACTTACTTACTTATCTATCTATCTATCTATCTATCTATCTCTGTTCATATTCTAGCTATCTCCGTTCAGAAATATCTATCTATCTATCTATCTATCTATCTATCTATCTATCTATCTATCTATCTATCTATCTATCTATCTCTGTTCATATTCTAGCTATCTCCGTTCAGAAATATCTATCTATCTATCTATCTATCTATCTATCTATCTATCTATCTATCTATCTATCTATCTATCTATCTATCTATCTCTGTTCCTATTCTAGCTATCTCCGTTCAGAAATATCTATCTATGTTCATATCGATCTATCTATGTGCGGATTCAATGGAAACACATTCCCTTACACTCATATTCACTTGGAAAAGTCCAAAAGATAAAAAAAATTGAAAATTGACTTCATAATTGCTAAACAAATATCTTTAATGATGTAACAGCCATAAATAAAAATAGTACAAAATGTGATCACAGAATGGTCTCCCGCAGAATCAAATTTAACTTTATGGTTAAGACAAAATAAACTTGGGAAAGAAAACGTTCTAATCAAATCAAAGAGAACATCAAATTTCAGTTCGAAATCAGGAACAGGTTCCAGGCTTTGTGGAATAACGGAAGAATTATAAATAGCAAATTGGCAGCTATAATTACAGCCGCGTATGGTGCGATAACAGAGGAAAGGAAAGGAAATGGCAGTAACAAAAGGAAATAACTCAAAGGCAACACATAAAAAACGATAATGGCGAGAAATATGGACGGAACCACGAAGAGAGAGGAAAACTGAAAACGTTGAATGAAACAAAATAAGCAAGAAAAAATATGCGACACAGAAAAAGAAAGATAAACTTGGAAAGAAAAAAAAAGATACCCATGGAATGAGTAAAAAAGGTACCTATGGAAAGAGTGAAAAAGTTACCTATGGAAAGAGTAAAAAGGTACCTATGGAAAACGTACTTATAGAAAGAGTTCAAAGGTACCTATGGAAATAATAAAATGCGGCACAGTAGTCACTGGTTGCATTCCATTACAGTCGATCAAACCCCGAAATACCACCAGTCACGATTAACGGATGTCCCCTCAAGGACTCTCCTTGCCTGGGGATAAGATTGAACCTCAAACGCACACCCGATCTCGAATGACACTCTTATATACAGTCCATCGCTAAAGATGCAGATCGACTCCTATCGCTCCAATAAGTACTTCATTCATCATGTTACCCTCTACTTTTATAAGAGCCAGAACAGGGGGAACATGGAGTATACTGAATTTGTCATTGATTTATCTCTACTGCCATGGAAAGTGCTCGGATGAATTACATGTCTTGGTTCCGCCAGGTCTATCCTTCACGGCTAGGACCCGCCATGACACTTACATAGTAGCAAACCCCACCCACATTCACATTGTATTCTATCGGCGAGAAGTAAGTTTCATTCGAGCAGCTTTTTCCTGCTAAACCACTGCCCTGTGGAACTGACTCCCAAGAAGATGTTTCCCCGATCTCTACCATCTTAACCTGTTCAAGTCTAGAGTTAACTATTATCTTCCTCTCTTGTCCATATAAACTGCCTCTTAATGTAAGCCTCTATTTCGAGTGGCTCCCGGGCCTTGTGCAGGGTAAACCTTACTGTACAAAATAAATAAATAAATAAAAATACCGGAAGATATATGTCAATGTTTTTGAGATGAGGTAACTATTTACACGCTTGACATTGTTCGGACTATTATCCTCATCTTTATTGTTTTATTCACGACGTGGCCCAGTGGATAAAAAAAAAAACCTTGGTTGAAGTAATTCAATGACATGACCTAAAGAGTTGTGAGTTCTAGCCACAGCAGAGATGAACCAAACTAGGAGAGCTGAGTTACTAAAGGGAATTAACAGAAACTGAATTATCCAAAACAAAAAAAAATGAAAAAGAAAAAAAAGAGGCATGTCACGTGGCATTAGAACAATCTATCCCGGGGGTTTAGTTCGAAATTCCGACGTATATCATTTGAAGAAGGTCGGAGCGTTCAACGGCCGAAACGTTGTGAATATGGTAATAAAGATGAGCACAACAGTCTGAATGATGTTAATCGTGTAAATAATAAGAAAGTCTTAAGAAAATTACAAACAACAAAGAAAGTTATAAGTAAAATCAGTTTGTTCTGGTAAACGTAATGAGGAACGAAGTTTTAGATTTAAAACTCAAAGAACATTCCAGGAAGAGTGGGGTTGACTGCAGATGGGCTTGTGTAAATGAATGACAGAACATAGGCTGGGACGGAGAGTAAGAAGATGAACATTTTTAGATCTACAAGCATCAGGAAGTTGTGATGAGCTGTGATCACCCACATCCTGAAGGGACACGGTACATACATAGAAGAAGAAAGTTATGGATGTACGTACGTAAAACCAAACCTAGAACATATTGGTTTTAAAATAATATTTAGCGAAAACGTATTTATCAAAGAAGGCTATGAATAGAGAAGAAAAATAAATAGAACACTTACCTAAAAGGCGGGAAAAAGGACCAGAAATATGAAATAGAAAGAAAAACATGTTATGAAAGTGACAATCAGAATTAGTACAAATAAAAAAAAAATATTGCATAGGTTAAACCAGTCTTTATCAAAATGTGCGTCGTGACGGCTTGGAGCGCTGCTGTTAACTCCTCTTGACGCCGTTAAGATATTCAAAAATCTTAACAGCCGATCGACAAACGTCCAATTGCAAAAACGTCCCCAGAAGTGATTAAAAACCATTAACTTCCTATGATGGGAATTTCTGTCACTGGAGTTCTTTTAATATGGTAAAGAAGATGAATATTTAATCGTGTTATTGCAAGCTCGCCAAAGTGAATACATAAACGATTTACAATTCATGTGTAATGTAAGTAGTGGACCTTGTATAAGTTTTGCGACTGACGATCTTTAACATGACGATGTAAATATCTCTGGATTGCAAATCAGTCACCCACTTTAGAGCCAAATTACTCACTTTCTACACAGGAATTCAGGCCTTTTATGAGGTGAACGCTTGGATTTGAACTCGGGTCCATTATTGTTAATTCCTGTATATATATATATATATATATATATATATATATATATATATATATATATATATATATATATGTGTGTGTGTGTGTGTGTGTGTTTGTTTGTATTCAGTTGTAGGGCTATGAGTTTGTGACCCTTCGTTTTACGCTTTTGCGATCATCAGACAAATTCATATCCACACAACTAAATATATTAGCTCTATTACTGATATTGAGGGTTTTCCCACTGAGCATATAAAATAAAATATATATCAAAAATATATAAAGCATTGCCCTTCAACCGAATTAAATAGACTTCTCCGCGCCACTGGCCTATTTCGAATAGGAAACGTTAAAATTTCCCTTTTTCTCTGCCGTGCGATGATAGGAGTAGAATCTCTTACTGATGCCAAAATGGTTGGGTTTCAACCCCGGCTTGAAGCAATCTGACGTCTAGCCACACTGAAGAACTGTGATACAGCGAAACTCTCTGTCTGCGTATGAATAATATATATATATATATATATATATATATATATATATATATATATATATATATAAGCGTTAAAATCTGGAAAAGCATCACAAATGATGAATACAACAGTTTGTTGAAGCCAATGGATCGCAGGCTGGATGCAGTTATTGCAAGCAAAGATTATGCAACCAAATGGTAAATGTTACTTTAAGTCTATTTTTTTCTTTACTTTTGCTCACTGAAAAATAGGATGATATGATACAAAAGGTGGAATGTCCGAAGCTGCTGAACTCATTTAAATTTAAATACCACGCAATAAAAGCTGAAATTCGGGGATGACGAGTTCCTCCTTTATAATTACTTGCCACAACTGCACGGGATGTCGTACACACAGTCCTTAATCCTATTCTTCTCTATGGGGGATCTTACTTAGAAGAGAATTCTGTGTGTTTTTTTTTGTTTCTATTCTAAAAGATGTCAAACTCGCAACATCGATTCGGATCTCTTGTCTCATATTCATAATTTTACCGAAACGTCTTCAATAAAACAACAAAAACAAAGGAACTGGCCTTGTCATTCCAATACTTTTAGAGGGGGGATGTATATACACGTTTTTTTACTTGCATTTGTTTAACCGAATCTTGATCGTTATTTTGCATTAAATAAACAGCGGTTCACTATTTCCATATTTAGGACGCTGTGAACAAATCCGGTAAGGGCAAGGTGAATCGGGGAAAAAGAGAAACAATGGATTAGCGAAAGAATGGCAACATTCGCCATTTTCTTAAAGTGCTGCTAACTTGAATATTCTGATTATTTGCAGAAACATTTTTCCTCTTGTTATTTTTTTTGAATATGGTTTTAAATAACAAAAATAAAAATAGAACTGGTTAAAATAAAATGGTTTAGAGCAAAAGTAAAAAAAAAAATATAGCACAGAAATATTTATATTTTTAATTTTCAATGATGAGGAACGAAATTTATGTTTAAAGCCTGTTTGGTCCACTGCTTAAACCAACATGGCGATCTTTACGCATAGATGCTGTTTACTTTTGTCTCCCTTTAGTGACACAGGTGCAGCATCGAAGCAATAATGTTACGTGTGTGACATCTTTTAGAATAGAAACACAAAAAAACAAACTACAGAGATATCTCTTCCAAGTAAGATCCCCCATACAGAAGAACATGATTAAGGACTGTGTGTACGACATCCTGTGCAGCTGTGGCAAGTAATTATAAAGGAGGCACTGGTTGCTCGCTTAAACTTTTGAGCCATGCGTTCCTGAACAATTTTAACTCTTCTGTCTGAGCTCCTTAGCAAATAATTGGTATGCGTTGTTTCATGGTAGATATAAAAATAGTACAAGTGTTTATCCACAGTTCAGCCGGTGGCTGGGCATTAAGACATTTTCTCTAACACTGTTCAACCGGTGAGTGGGGATTGTCATTTTTCTCTAACACTGTTCAACCGGTGGCTGGGCATTTTCTCTACCACCAGTAAAGAGAAGGTCTGGGCTGAAAGGGTTAAGATAAGACTGCAAGAACACCGTAAAGAGTTAAAAGAGGGTAAATACAACCATTCGCCCTTGCATGGAGTATTGCTGCTATATATGGTCTGGAGCCCCCTTCTGTTTGTCTCACGGTCCTTGATAAAATACAGAGAGGGTATGCAATGTAACTGGCCTTGATCTGGCATCTCGTCTGCAGTCGCTCTCTCACAGACGTGCCGTCGCCTCCCTCTGTCTTTTTTTACAAATACCTTCATGGTAACTGTTCCGATGAGCTGCTTTCGATGGTTCCCAGATTTCATGAATTTAAGCATTCAACTAGGCTGGCATATCGCTCTCACCCTTTCACTGTCGAAACTGTTAAATGTAGCCGTCTCTTCTACTCCAATAGCTTTATCTCTTGCACTTCTCGTCTGTGGAACTCCCTCCCCTTTTCTTTTTTCATGGATAGCTATAATCTCCAACTATTCAAATGTAATGTCAATCGACGTCTTCAGATGCCTTGATCTATCCCCTATCCTTCTCTTCATCCTTTCCTCTATCACTCCTATCTCTTCTCGCTCCAACTCTCTGTAACCCCTTGCATGCTAGTGGCTTCTCGTCTTGCTTGGGGTGAAACGCTTAAAAAAATAGAAAAATCATGCATGGCTGATCATATATAGAGGGAAAAGAGAAGTTTGAATAATAGAGAGAGAACATCACTGGAAGATACGAAATCTTAAAGAATCAGCGTATATAACAGGTCACAAAAATCTCGAAAGTCGGCCAAGCATCGACATGAATGCAATATGGGAACGAGTAATACAGAGAAGCCCAGTAATAACAGAAATTGTAATATGAGCTCTAATAAAAAATGATATTTTTTCTTTTGAAAGTGAAGTGCTTTAAAGAAGGAGAAAAATGGAACAATATTATTATACTAAATAGATCTGGATAGGAGATAGCTGATAGGAGGAAAACCTTCCGAATTATTATTGACTCACAGAAGTAAATTTCAGTAATAAAAAAAGCCTTACGGCCATATAACGTTGGAACAGCGGTTCCCAATATGATCACTGAATATAATCAACGTCGAGCCTGATCAGTACCTAGATGGAGGAATGCTTAGTAATACCAGATGTTGTAAGATTGGATGCATGGATGGTGTAATAGATAATGTCTCGGAATTGTTTATCGGAGATCCGAGTTCAAATTTAATTTGCATTCGTTATAATCACATATGCTCAAATAACCTTGGGAAAGATATGACTCCACCTCTTCTCCCCGATCTATGGATTAATTAGTAAGATTTGCACCATTAAATCATTATTATCTTTAAACAAATTTCATACAATCAAAAACTATTTTGTGGCTTATCAATCAATCATGAAAAAGGATTGCGGATGGTTAAATAGGTATTCCCTCGGAATAAGAATTTGGAGAACAGGTTTCGAATTCCAGTCGGGTATATTACATTCCCCTACGCGCAAATAAAAAAATGCTTGAGCCTATATCCTCCTCATATCTATGGAATAAATCGTAGGGCTTGTATCTGGGCATTTCTTTGTTATTCTAAAACATATTAATGTAATATTCACTTGCAAAAAATGTAATATTTTTACAATCCAAAACATATTTTCGCTTTGTCTATATTTCTGAAATTAGGTATTTTGCTTACTTGCATTATTTACACTATTTGGACTGTTATCCTCATCCTCATTTCCACCATTGTACGCTCCGGCTTTCTCAAGGTGGTTGGAAACTTGGCCCACTGATAAAGATGTTGGTTAGATCCAGTGACTAGACCCAAAGAGTTCTGAATTCAATACCAGGCAACAACATTGGTGAACCAAAACTAGGAGTTAAAGTAAAATAACTGAGACATCCAGAAGAGGCATGGCACGGGGAACTAGAACAATCTACGTAGATGAATGAAATAAAGGGTTCGGTTCGAAATTCCAATCACCTGAAGAAGGCCGGGGCGTACAACGGCCGAAACGTTTTGAATATGGTAATGAAGATGAGGATAACAGTCCAAATAATGTGAATAATGCAAGTGATATATTCGCTTCATATAACCCACAACGTGTTGGGAAGCAACTGACATTTTCAATTACACTGATTTATAGTTAGGTGTGAATCCAACTTTATTTAACGAGTTAAGAATTTGGATGATTCCATGATTAAGCAGCATCTGCTACTGATTATATTATATACTAGCCGAGGTATCCAGCGTTGCCCGGGTGTACATGGCTGAAATTCTATAATCGCACCGCACCATAAACCCGCACACCCTGTCTAGAAATGTCTGCCTACGTCTTCGCTTGCATGCATCATCCGTCTAAGCTACTCCCACGACCTCATCTATTTTATGGTATGTCCTTAGCAAGTGTTCTTAATAAAGGAATTCCATCGATAAAACCTTCTTGTGTGGTCGTTGTTCGGTGTTAAATTGTTTCACTGTTTTAGATATTCAGTAAATTTCGTATGATCGTAATAACTTTCAAATACTATGGCATTGTTTGCAAATCTAATAATCAAACAAATACAGTGATGAAGCGTCAGAGCTTGGTTTAATTGCAAGTGCAGACGTATGAACGCCCCCCCCCGCTTTTTTTGCACGTTTATTGTAAAGTTGGGGTTAATAAGAGGTTCTTTGGAAATCTTTCCCGTTTAACGCTTCAATAACTCTTCACAAACTATATTTACATCAAAGGTTGTTCAAATGCCAATTTAGGATGGAATCATATGAAAAAACAATTGGTTAAATGGAAAAAAGCTGATTTGGAACCTAGTTTGTCGCAGATTTCGTCCACTTAACTGAAATAATCTAAACCAAACATTTACGCAAAACAATTTGTGTGTCATATGTAATTTACGTGGGAAATTTGGAAAACATCGGATGAAAAACCTGGGAGTTCTGGCCCTAAAACGGTCTTTTTTAACTGTTTTTCGTGTTTTTTAGTTAAATGCGGGGAGGCGAGAAAGACTAAAGCCACAATATCTTATATTTTGCAAAATGGCAATTTTTTTGTGACATGTTTGAAGAAAATCGGATAAATAATGAGGCAGTTTTTCAAGTTTTTATTTTAAGTTCTACGAAAAATCCCATTTTTTGTGTGTGAAGCCAACGTCATAGACACACACACATATCTCAAAAACTCTATATAAACCTCGTAACATGCGCTGATGTTTTTCATTAAGTGCAAAGAACACCAGCTCAACCAGTAAAAAAAAATGTTCGCGTGTAACTTTGCCTTGGTTTTTTGCAAAAAGTCATACCCACCTTCAGTTTTATCGATTTTTCTGCCAAACCCAGGAGGCCTGGAGATGGAAAATTTGGTATTGACCTATATGAGTAAATTTGCAACATATGTGTACAATTTCATCGAAATTGGTTGAGAAATGTGTGCATGCATAAATATCACACACACGCACGTACACACACATACACACAAAGA
This sequence comes from Acanthosepion pharaonis, assembly GCA_903632075.3. Lineage (NCBI taxonomy): Eukaryota > Metazoa > Mollusca > Cephalopoda > Sepiida > Sepiidae > Acanthosepion > Acanthosepion pharaonis. Next base: position 1,013,368 of record CAHIKZ030004310.1, on the reverse strand, counting down.
CATCTTTAGTTTTATATAGAGAGTGGGAGAAATTCGTACACCATGAATTTTTTATTTAACATTCAAAAAGAATTTTATAAAGAAAACAATATTTATATACCATGACCTAATGCTGTCATATGCAAAAGAAATTTAAAAAAAATGTTATATCAATGAAATTAAAAATTTTGAGGTGAAAAACGTATTCTTAAAAAATACCTATTTAATATTTCCTAGTATATCCTTTACTCAATTCAAAAGTAATCAGTCTCTTTCTGTAGCTTTTAATCAATGATTTGCAAGTTTCCATTTGTATTTTACTCTGTTCCTTTTCAGCCCAGGATTTTGTTTGGAGCTCTTTTATTTAAATTATTTTTTAATAAGCGCCACAAATTCTTTAATGGATTCAAGTCTGGAGACTGTGATGGCTTTTCCAGTGCATTGGTATTATTTTCAATAAGCCATTTTTTCGTAGACTTAGCCATTTATTTAGGTCTTGTCAAACCCATTTATATGGCAGTCCAAGCTTTACTACTGACCCAACCAAACATTGCCTTTCTTCCAATATTTGATGATCAATTCTTTTTGCGAATTTAATAGTTTCTTGCCTTTCCCCATGATGATAATTATTGTGTATGATTTGTGAGCGGAGATAACTTTATATAAGAAATGAATCTAGCAAAATCTTACACAGAATTATGTAAATAAAGGTAATTTAAGCCTTTCGATATTAGAGACATATTTTATACGAATACTTTTTTCGCCTCAAAATTTTATAAATAACACATAATTTCTTTTACAACAATTTTTCTAATTATCTTTTGCATATTGTAGCATGATGCAACTGTGTTAAAATGTATGCATTTTAAGTTTTTTAACAAATTAACGTTATAACTATGTTAATTAAAAAAATTTCATGATGTACGAACGATTATATATATATATATATATATATATATATATATATATATATATACATACATATACACACACACGCACACACACATACACACACATATATATATATATAATATAAAAGGCTCAAACATTAAGATTCCAAGGTTATAATTTATTACATTGGAATCGTAATCACGATCCAATTCATCAGTTCGTTGATGGTCTGATTAATTGGATTGTGATTACGATTCCAATATAATAAATTATAATCATGGGATATTAGTGTTTGAGACTTTTATATCATATTCTTACTTTGTTCTAGACATTGAGTTATACCTGGATTCTATCCTCTTGGGAATTTATATATATATATATATATATATATATATATATATATATTATTTATTTAAAATTATAACATAAATATGCTATAAAATCACTACAAAAATAGCCATTTTGTTTCAACACCTCTGGTGTCTTATCAAGTGATGATGTTGATTGTAGATTCAATATATATATATATATATATATATATATATATATATATATATATATATATATATATATATATATCGAGCACTAATATTATCAATCAATCAATATATATATAAATTTTTATATATCAAGAACAGTTTTGGAGGAATAATATAATGTGGCTGACCACAATTTTGCCATAAAAATGCTAATCTAAATAAAAAAGAAAATAATTCACTAAAACGTTAATATTTTGAAAGTGCTTTAAATGTTCAACCACAGTAAATTTGCGTCCCACAACATTTCAGCATTTTTTACGGATCTTCTCTTATCACAATGTGGGATATTTAATAACAAATTTGATGGGAACAAGAAGTAAAAAAATAGAATCTATATGAAAATATCTACATTATTTAGAACAAAAGTCATTATTAAAAAAACAAACAAAAACATAATAATCATCCCGTAAAAAATACTTTTTAGACATATTTTCAAAATGTGTCTCTCCTTCATGCGCATGTGTAATTTATCAACTTAAATAAACCCTGTCTGATCAAGTCCTAAGGGACTAAATCCGTCATACGATACCTTTTTCATATATCTTTCCACCATATATATATATATATATATATATATATATATACATATATATATATATATATATAAGGTAGGGTCGTAGTCTGTAAATGTAGATGCGAAAGAAGTTTTAGAATGAAAAGCTCTAAAAACACAATTACTTTAGATAAACTTAATATTTTGGGAAAACCAATGACAAAGTGGGAATAATTCGTGTGAAACGTTTCGTCCTTGAGGATGTCATAGGACTAAAGTGATATTTACGTTGATATAAAAAAAAAAACATGCGCTGTGAGAGGGTCACTGAACTTTTAATCTTTTAAATTTTATTTGTTTTTAATAATCTTTCTTTGACCTTATAGTCTGTAAAATTTGATTTAATTTCTTTTTCTATCTGTATATGTTTTTCATCACATTTCTTATTAAACATCTTACCTTGTGATAAAATAGAATTGGTAAATAAAGGATCTGAATGCAAATTTACTTTACATGATCTATAGCAAATAAAGCACGTTCTATAAACTTCTGTCTTAGTAAATTATAATCCGATAATTCTTCTTGGTTTTATTTGTTGTTATGTTGAGAATAGAAATTTATGAGATCATTTTATAAGTTGATTTGCGATGAATACTTCTAGGCCATTGTCAGTACAGTGTAATATGATAGCTCAGAAATGCTTAATATAGAGTGTGTCCTCCCAAAACTGACACCATTTAAAATGGGACTATTTGTTTAACTACATGGTCTAGGCAAACGAAATGAAATAAGCTTCATGTTGAACAAGAAAAGATGTATTTATCAAAATTCGAACAAGATATGCAAAGAGATCTAGATTTTATAACCGATTTCACAAAGTCAGGTTAACGTTGTGTCCCTTTATAGCAGCAGCATATTGTCATTATCACTGGCCCACCCGATCCATCTTTCTGGAAGAGTCTCATTGAGATATGTCCGCACAGTCAACTTAGTTGGTTTGTACACATTTTCTTAAAATTTGAGATCATTTGAGCGAGAATTGGCTATGGCATTAGACTACAAAATGATATCAATTTGGTGGGGACTTCCCTCTACTATAAGCTTGAAACTAATGTAGATTTTTTTAACCGATTTCACAAAACTTCACTCATGTTCAATGTAAGCAGCACCTGTGACACGACACACGTGAAGTCGGTAGAACAGCTACTGCCAAACACGCTGTAGCATGTCTTGCGTAGCATTCTCCAGCGTCTCAGTGATTCTCTGCTTAAGTTCGTCTACGTCTGTAGGAAAAGGGGAGGATATAGACCTGACTTTTCACACAGCTTCATAGAAAAATATCACAAGTCAGGTGAACGTTCTGTCCCTTTATAGCAGCCCATTGTCATTATCACTGGGGCGCCCGATCCATCTTCCTGGGAGATTCACATTGAGATAGCTCCGCACAGTTGAATTAGTTAATTTTTATGCATTTTTGTTAAAATTCGAGATCTCAGTTGCACGAGAATTAGCTATGTTATTAGACTACGAATTGATGTGAGTTTTTGAGAGGAAACCCTGTGTAAGAATGAAATAGTGAGAATAATAGTGAAGTAAAAAACTCCAAGAAACAAGCAATATTTTAATGTAGACTGAAAATAACTAATAATCCTAATAATTGAGTAGTCATAGACGCATGTACATGAAATAAACTTTGAAATCAGTTTCTATAAGAATAAAATTTTGGTAAATAATAATAATAATAATAATAATAATAATAATAATAATCAGGCAAATATCATACATAATAATGTGGATCCAAAATGCAGGTTCTGTGACAAATACCAAGAAACAATAGACCATCTAATCTCAGGATGTTCTATACTTGCCCCAAATGAATATAAAAATCGTCACGATAGAGTGGGGCAATACTTACACTGGACAATGTGCAAACACTTTGGAAAATGTGTAAGCAAACACTGGTATGAACATCGGCCAGCGCCGGTTACAGAAATAGAAGATGTCACCATTCTATGGGATTATACCATCCACACAGACAGAAAAATTGAAGCAAATAGGCCGGACATTATTGTCAAAAACCAGAAAGAAAAAAAAACTTGCCTACTAATTGATATGGCTTGTCCAGCGGATTGTAACATAGCAACCAAGGAATTTGAAAAACTATCAAAATACAAAGACCTGGAAATAGAAATAGAAAAAAAATGTGGAAATTGAAAACAAGAATAATACCAGTGGTAATAGGTGCACTTGGAATTATAAAAAATGGAACAAAACAACACACTGAAAGAATCCTGAAACCCCAGCTTAAGAGACATACAGAAAATTGTCTTATTAAGTACAGCACACACACTAAGGAGAACTTTGTCTATGTAACGCTAGCAACTTCATCGGAGATAAAAAAAAAAAAAAAAAAAAAAAAAAATTAACATGAAATGTGGCCATAACAACACACCACGACCTGCCTTAGGTCTTTCCGCAGACTTGGTAGGTAGTGTGTCCATAGCAGAAATAATAATAATAATAATAATAATAATAATAATAAAAAGTGCTTCCTTATTGATATGGCAGTCCCTGCGGACTGCAATGTATCTTTGAAGATATTGAAAAAGCTACCAAAATACAAATAGAAATCTAAAAATGTGGCACATGGTAACATCAAGAATCCCTGTTGTAGTTGGAGCCCTCGGATTGGTTGGAAAAGATTCCAGTAGACTAATTGAAGGGATTCCTGGAAGCCCATGCCTTAAAGAAATACAAAACATTGTTCTGACGAGTACAGTCCACACCTTACGAAGGGCTTTATCTATGTAAAATATTTTCTTTCTTCGTTTTTTTTGTTTTGTTTGTGTCATTGGAAAATGTCATGATGCCATTTCTAACCTTAGGTCTCTGGGCGGGGCCCGGAACGAAATGTGTACACATCAGAAACCAAAGGAAATAAAATAATAATTATAATAAGAATTTACTTAGAGAAGAGCGCGATTTACGAAAAACAAAGGCACATTGTTTAATGATATTTCGCCAGAATGTCTGTCTTCTTCATGTTTAAAAAATACATATAAATATTTTAAAAAATCCCTAACTCATAAATCCTTCTACAGACATCGCTTGTATTGAGAAAAACCGTTGTATTGTTCATCAACGTGACAAAAACGAATGAAACTCAGCCAACATGAATGGAATGCAACTTAAAAGTGTGTAACATGATGAGACCCGTGCGCATCCAGGAATTGTCCGCCATCTGATTATTTATTAAGAGCAATAAATCTTATGATTTAATATAGATCTTCTAGAAGTTTCCTGTCATTTTGTTCATTCTTCCGGGTGAGACATTTGTAATTTGCATATCTAATTACATATTGGAAGAGTTACGTCAATCATTTTGTTCAGTAATAATAATAATAATGGGTGTTTCAACTTGGACCGATTTTAAATGTGAATTAAGTTTAAGCGTCTAATGATTTTTTTTCTTTTGCTTTCAGATTTCACAACTTAAATCTTTGGCAATTTCAACCATAGAAAATTTAAAAATCAAAGCGTGTTAAAGTTATCGAAGCCTATTACGAAAATGGACGTTCAAACAGAATTTGAATGAGAATTTCCCAGGTCGCGTCATCGCTCGAAACAACGAAGATAATTGGCCACCACGATCGTACGACTTGACGGCTTTAGATTTCGTCCTTTGGGGTTATCTCAAAAGTAAGGTCTATGCCAACAAACCAAGAACAATTCAACAGTTGAAGGATGACATAATAAGGCATATTAGTGAGATCGAGGAGCAACTATGCAGAGACGTCATCAAAAATTTTGACCATCGAATAGAGGTGTGCCGCCGAAGCCTTGGCGGATATTTGGGTGATATTATTTTTCACTCATAATTGCCATGACTAAAATAATATGCTCCAAAGGAGAAATAAATAAATTTTCAGCAATGACACTGATCTATTTAATGCTGACTTTGATCCGTCTTAATGAAACACCCTATAATAATAATAATAATAATAATAAGAGAAAGTAAGAAAAAGAAGCTCTAATATCTTTAAAGGAAATTACAAGACTTAAAAACGATATTTTAGAAGGTAAAAACAGTATGAAAGAACTTTATTCCAAAGCTTCTTTCATGTAGACATCTAAATATAATCTGTGACCCCATTATTATTATTATTATTATTAAGTGAGATCGCAACATGCCAATATTAATATAACTCACAAGTAGAGCTCCCACATTATGAAGAGCTTTATCTATGCAAAATGTGTGTGATCTTAGGCTCTATTTTATTTATTATTTTTGTTTTTTCTCAAGAATGTTCCGTATAAGATATTCTAAACTTAGACTTCTGGTTGGGACCCGGAAGAAAATGAGTTTGTAGCAGAAATCAAAGGAAATAATAATAATAATAATAATAATAATAATAATAATAATAATAATAGTTGTTTATATTTACATGAAATAATAAAATATATATATTTATACAATAAAATATCGCTTTCCGGAGTTGATCTGTCCTTTAAAATATTAGACCTGCTTTCTATCACTTTCTCTTACTTAAATGAAACTCACAAAGGTCATTTACAGTGACCTGGGTATTGACTTCAGTGGACATGTTCAGCATGTTTTTCCCGGTCATGTAGAAAGATTCTAAATTGCCAGCAACTGGGTGAAATTGTTCTTTATTTACTGTCCGTAGTTAATAATTCGTGCCAATGATTTCTGCAGATCTGTAATGGCTCAGATAATTGCGAAGTCACGTAGGATCGATATTACAATCTCATTAACGTACACTAAAAAAAGTGTTTGTTTAGGGGAATATGTGTGTATGGACATGAAGAAATAGAGTAAACATTGCTTCTTGTTGAATGCGTTTACAACTGTTGCAAAAACATTTACCATTAACCGGAAGTTTTGTTAATCGGGGTTAATTCTGGTAAAAACTTTACAGCCACCACTTCTGAGGAATGTCGCAATGGTTTTGTTAAGTTAAAAATGAAAATTAATATGCACAAACTAATTTGAGATATTTTCCACATATCGGTATAGAAGAGATAGTCTATATAAGTACAGCATATATATATATGTTGACTTCTATGTTTCATATATATATATATAAACACATTTATGAACACAATCTTTCTTTCTCAATTCTCCTCTTTTTACACACACGCACACACAGACACACAGACACAGACACACACACACATATATATATGTCTATATATGCAAATTCAAACAACAATAAATAAACAATTTAATTATAAAACTAATCTCCTATAGCTGACTCCTTAATACTTAAGATACCATCAAATCAAACAAGAAAGACGTAATAATGGCCAAGTAAAGGCATTTATGAATTTTTACCTTTTTTTGTGTGTATGTGTGTGTGTTGCTTTGTCACATGGTATGAGCGAAATAGACCTTAGCGTCATTTTTTCACACTGAAGTTTACCATGTACAAGGCCCGGGAACCACTCGAAGTGTCATGTAACAAATTTGATTTTACAGTTTAAAAACATTTTAAACTAGGAGCATAGAGATTATATACATTTTATGAATCGTGCGCTGCTTTATTTTAACATGTGAGACAACGTTCATTTCAAACGTTGAGAGTAAAATCATTACAAACTCCATCCTGGCACTTTTTGGATTTTCCTTCAAAACGATCAACGATCCTTGAAAATTAATATTCAATTTCGCCAAGTACTTTCGAAAATTTACCAACAAAAATTAATACCAGCCGGAGAAACAGACTTGCTGCTGTTGGTCTTTTTTTTTTTCATGTTTTTTTTGTTGTTGTTTTTGTAGACTTGTTTCTGCTAGAGTTGGTCTTTGAGGCTTTACCGATGACTTAGTTTATTATTTCTGTTGTGCTTTGGACCTCTCGGCCACAGAGAGCATCAATAGTCAGGCAAAGCTGAATAGTTCCTTTAAACATAGATTTCTCTCTCACTCTCGAAATGGACATATCTGGTGCCCAGTGTCGTATCCTAACGTAAGCAAAACAAACGATTTTTCATTTATTCATCCAATAGATTTGGCCAATGGCCAGGCAATACTGAATAGAGCCTTTAAACATAGATTTAACTCTCGCTTATGTTTATAAGGCTATATCCTTTAAATTGTTACCACGCCATTGGCTTATTAGAAATTTACATAAAAGATAATTTCTTCATGTATAATTAATGTTTATGAAGTTTTATTTAAATGACAAAGATTCTTTTAATGATTTAAACTTTGATGAATTTGTTTTTTAATATACTATATTATTACTTAAATGTTATTTCTAGTGGATATTCGTTTTTGAGTAGGAATGAGAGAATATGTATTTGTTTTCGTCTACCGGTCTAAATATTCGAGAAATATTATCAAATGTACGTTTTCCGGCAGGATTCGAACCCACATTCCCGATGAGTATTTTAGCTTTGACATATCGGCCATGGAATGCGCCGCAATTTCGAATAGAACATTTAAACGTAGATTTCTCTCTGAATCTCGAAATAGACATATCTGCCCAGTTTCGGATCCTAATGTAAGCAAAGCAATTTCTAAAGAAATGGAAAGGATTTTTCATTTATTCACCCGACAGCATTTTATTACTTAAACACTATTTCTATCGGATACTCGTATTTGAGTAGACGTCCTGTTTATTTATTAAACAGAATAATTATTCATTTTCGGCTACCGGCCTGAATATTCGAACCTGCATTTCCCAAGGGAAAATCGCCATTAGACCTCACAGGTTTTAGACCTCTCGACCCTGGAGTGTGTTGATTGCCAAACAGTGTTAAATAGTGTCTATAAATATAGATAAATAAATATACCGTCTTATAAATAAACGGAACTTCTACTCAAATACGATTATCCACCGAAATTAGCGTTTAAGTAATAAAATCTGTCGGATTAATAATCCATCAATTTATTTTTTATGAAATGGACAAAGTCCGACAATTATTTTAAGACATTTTTAAGTTTATACGTTCTTTTTATAGCTACAAATATTTAAGTAAATGGTCTGTTTTACAATAAACAGTATGAACGACATTTACCGGTCTGAATGACCGAGAAATTCTCATAGAAAATTTCCGACAGGATTCGAACCTGTATCCTATACGGAACCGTCATATAGCCCGACGTGCTTTTACCGATTGAGCCACAGAGTAGCGTTTTGGTTAGCAAGGTCGATTTTACTGTTTTTAAACTATAATTCTCCATGATTTCCTCTCGTACATTCATATCAGCTCGATGCGTATGCAAATGAAAATAAACGATGTCACACATTATGAAATGAACAAAGTCCGACAATTATTTTAAGACATTTTTAACAAAAAAGAACGTATAAACATAAAAATGTCTTAACATTATATATATATATATATATATATATATATATATATAAACACTGAGTGGCGATAGTCTGTTTCATGCTTGAGCGCAATCTTCTGTCGCCATTCACTGCTGCCTTCAGTGTCCACTTTTATATTTAGACACTCTCAACCGCTGATATTGAACACTTTTCACCATAAATATACTATAACTTAAAACTATATATATATATATATATATAGTTAGTTTATGCAAATTTAGGTAATCCGTATGGGTAGACCTGAGGAGGATGATATCCAGAGAGCTCAATGTAAAATTCAGAGCAGATATGTTTGAATAAAAAGACAGACCACGTTAAGATTCCATGTAATAAGCTATTTCACCATAACCCCTTTAACAGGGTTCTGGATCATCAGACTTTACTTCCAAAAGCTGAAATGAAAAATGAAAAAGAAATTCACACGTTTTTACGGACCTCATCAAGTATACGCAAAATTAACGTAGTGAGGAAGTGAGGTGGGAGAGAGGATATGAGTGTGTCATATGTATCATTTTAGTTTCCTATTTTAACCCCAGTGTGTCGGCTGGATGTTGCTCAAATTTAACGCGTCTCGTCTCTAGATAAAGGTGGCTAAGCGGTGAATGATAAGAACGACATTAAAGGAAGACGTTACAACAACCCCAATAAATTACACGACAGGTTTCATTCAAATTCTTAGACGCTGTCAGTTCGCGTTACTTTAACGTGCATATTTGGGAGGTTAAGTTTTGATAAATATCTAAATTTTAAAACAATCTACGAAGGAATTAATTTGAAATTCAGTGGAGTTTTGGGTATTTTCTACGAAACAGTCGATTGGAAAAATCCATAGACAGAACATTGAAAGAGCAATCCAATTTTTATATATATATATTTGATTTTTGTTCATTAAGTAACCTTGTGGTTGTTTTTATGTACCCAATTATCAACAGTTATTCCCATTTAAATAATTTTATTCTCCACACCGGGGTAGTATCTTTCAATCTCAATTAAAATACCAATCTAAAATTTCCCTTCGTGCTATTTAAAATTCACTTCCAATTGGAGAATATTAGAGGAGAAATTTGGAAGAGATGTCACTAGCAGAGAATTAGGCCCTTCTTTTACAATTTCTTATCTACACATGTCTTAAACCCCTATTTGTAACCACATACCTATATCTTCTTATATGCCTATGAGTTCCTATATACACCTACACACACATTCACACGAAACGATATATGTATATTTCCATCTTTGCACATATACACCTGCAGAGAAAACGCACATCCACATGTCTCCATACCTATCTCCATATATACTTATACTTACATATATACATATATACACAAGGACATCTGCATATCCATATATACTCATATGCACATATATATATTTACACATCCATACGTATACACATATACACATACATACACACACCCATATATGCATACATCCATACATACTATATATAGTTCTGGCTCTTGATATTATTCTCCACTTTATTTGTGGTGTTAGGCCACTCTCCAACAAAAACCAATAATGATTTGATAGTGCTGTTTGTTTTTTTTACATTTATTTTTGAAGGATTGGCGATGGTTGTATAGTCGGTGTTTCCAATCTCCCGCTGATATTCCAATGTATATCTTTTTCTCTTCAACCTTTTCTTTGGGGAACACAATATATGAAGCAACAATTTTCCCCAAAGAACACCACAAATAAAGTGGAGAATAATATCAAGAGCCAGAACTCCCCAAAACTTCAGAGACAGATGCAACTTATATTTGAAGGAGAAAATCTTCATAATCAAACATAAAGATCCAGACATACTGTGGGGAAGATCAAGGCTAACCCGAGACTTGAACAGGTTAAGATTGTTGTGCTCGAAGCATTGTGCTTGAAGCATCCTCTGGGGAGTCGGTTCCACAAATTAAGTAGTAAGAAGCACAGGTTATGTGCATATGTGGGAAAAATAACGGTTAATCCAAGACTTGAACAGGTTAAGATTATAGTGGTTGAGAAAGCATCCTCTTGGGAGTCGGTTCCACAGGTAATGATTCGTAGCAAGAAGAAGCTTATACCCCCGCCGATAGAATACGAAGAGAAAAACGGTGGTTCGCTACAATAGACGTGGCATAGGGGGTCTAAACTGTCGAGTGTAGAACTGGTGTAACTAAGGAATGTAGTTCTTCCGAACACTTTAAATGCCCCAAAACATTATACAGTGAAAAAATCAGATCTAAATTCTGGCAATAGCTACGTGTCTGATAACAGAATTTTTGCCCCACTCTCGTATATTTGTCTTTTATGCATTTAACATGAAATATGTTATGTGCGTGACCCTATCTTCTTATATCGGGCAAGCTTTTTATTTTATCATGAACTTCTCTCTTAATACTAAAGCTGATCGGTTCGATAAGGCCCACTGGGCTGCTGATATAAAAAAAAATTACCTACAATCTGTTGTTAACTGGGGCAAGCAACGACATTGTGATTTTAACGCCTCCAAAACGAAGCTTCCCCTATGAATCGCCTGGAGAACCATTTCTGCCTTCCATCAGCATAACTGATGCTAAACTCCAGGAGAGTGAATTTTATCAGACTAACGTTTTCTGCTAATATAAAGTGGAAGGATTATATAAAATCAATTGCTGAATCTATTGCTAGGAAAGTTGGTTCACTGTGTTCTGCCAAACAATTTTTTTCTCACCCGAATCTATCTTACATATTTATAAGTCTATTATTTGTTCTTGCTTGATGTTACATTTGGTCTGAAGCTCCTGCTTTATATTTAGACGTTCTTGATAAAATTCAAAGAAGAATTAGCAAATGTTAGTAGCATTTGAGGGTCTTGGCCATGATAACCTGACGAAGACCATCCAATATCAGACTATTTTAAATACAATTCTCTTTTCCCTAGATTAGTTGCCAACCAAGGCTATAGGGCTCAGTCTGTCCTACTATTTACCCATACCTGGAGAGTGAAGAGAAGCATTCATATCTTTTCCTAACATATTTACGTGTAACTGAATTGAGCTCGAATTCGAACTCAGCTCTCTGGTTTTTCATTCTAAAATAATTAAAAACTATATTAAAACTGTATATTATAATATATTTGTATATTATAATATACTATTTTTAACTTCTCTCTTTCAATCTTCTCAGGGAACCATTTCTGCCTTCCATCAACATGGCTGATGTTAATCTCACAGGTGATTGACTCTTTGCGTCTTCTCGAGCTAACGTTTTCTGCTAATATAAAGTGGGAAAATTGCATCAATTTCTAGATCTGCTGCTAGGAAAGTTGGTTCACTGTGTTGGGACAGATAATTTTTCTTACCCGAATCTTACGTTATAAGTATATCACATAAGTCTATTATTTGTCTTTGCTTGACGTTATCTCTGCTTCACTCACTTTCCTACCGGCGTAATGCAGCTTCTCCTTGAACATTTCTATAAATACTTCCATCTTAATTGTTCTGATGGGCTATCCTCCATAAACTTTATGAATTTAAGAGCAGTGTAGGATTGGCGGCAAGATCTCATCAATTTACAATCAAAATGGCTAGATGTAACCGTAAGTTCAATATAAGTTTCTTTCTTCTCACTTCAAGATTGTGGAAGTATGAGCTTCTTGCTTTCTAGTCAACTTTGGCCTATCAAATTTTAAACGTATTACTAATTGTTATCTTCGACCTTCCTTATTTCTCTTCTTTTATTGTTCTCTCGCTTTCCTAAATAATGTTTTTCTTATATTCTTTCAGACTCAGTAAACGTCTGCGTGTTACTGGCATTATTACTTGGTTGGGATGAAATGATTTAAAAAAAAGAAGAGAATTCTGTATCAGTATTATCGATAAGTTCAAGATGTGACTCGACTACGTCTTGACACCGGTTTGTTTTCTTTATAACAGGTTATATCAGATTTTCTAGCAACATAAATGATATATTATCGTTGTCGGCATCCGTCCGTCTCGAGAGACGATGGTGTAGCGTGGTGCGCTACGAGCCTGGGCGGGATATATGGAGACGTCTAGTTCCCTCTCTTGGCCTTGCTAGCAGAGTCCAAAGGAGAGGATAAACCAATACAGTTTGGTACCAGTGCGGCTGCAGGAGTTGCCGGAAGGTAGCACAAAGTGCTTTCGATCCGGATTTGAATTCAGAGTTGTCCTTCTCCTAGACCAGTTGCCATCCATAGCTGAAAGAGGGGAAGATAGAGGATTCACACCTTTTCCAAGGGGATTAGCACGAAGTGAATGTAATGGATTCGACTGGAATTCGAACTCGGCTCTCCGATTCCTCAATCCAAGCCGCTATCCAGTACTCCACCGTGCCTCCTCTAATGATATATTATATATATATATCTATAAACTTATACACTAAGAAGACCACAAGAACTTGTAAAAGAAGTTGGCAATATAACATTTTAATCTCCTGATCAATTCACGGCTACTATTGTCGAAACGCATGACGGCGAGAAAAAAGAAACAGTACTGCAAGTTAATATCTAAATTGCCAATGGCGACAAGCCAAAATAGAATGACAAATCCTAACAAGATTCTGGAGCTTCGAGAATTACGGAAGAAATTTTAGCCCCTGGCAAAGAGGAAAGACGAGAACAATTTTCGTATGAAAAGAAATGAGAAAAGTTAGATTAAATGTGTAAATTGTAGTCCTTCCGGTAAACCTGAATTCAGTTTAGGCTTTCTCTTTTTGGAGAACGAGGAAATTAGATTCTAGCACATAATTAAAAAAAATAGTATAGAAAAAGTGAACATTAACAAATGTTACATGATTGACGCTAAAGGTGACGTTTCACCATTTAATAGTATGACTGTCCAAACGGACATAAAATTGCAATTGTCTGTCCCTATCATGTAATTATCCAGAAATGATAAGAATCAGTAAAAAAATAAAAACAAATGTTTAAAACATCTGTTAGTAATGTCCTAGGGGAAATCATCTTGTTATTACATATTGGAGTATTCATACATGGTTAAATTATATCTTTTCGTTAAATTTCCTTTTCGTAAATCATTTCTTTCTCTCTATATTTTGTTTCTCTGTCAATATGTCTGTAACTCCACTTCGATTCATGCTTTCGCTTAACTCATCTTCAAGTGTGGGCAGCGCGGACGTGACATTTATTTTAGTTTTTGCTCTGATCTTAGATTCTCTTGCAGATGTGGCAACGTTGGGTGTCTTTTGTAATAGTTGTTTAATAAATGCCGCATATCTCTTTGTGCGTGGAATCTTTCATGATTAGGCCTCTTCAACATAGATAGACGTGAGCACATTTTTTGTAGCAAGATAAATGTAGCGGCTTCTAATGCTCCAGTTGGTAGCGGCTTGGTGAGAGTAGTCGTGGCTCCCGGGGGCACAGTCCTATGGTTACAGAGAACTCAGTTGAGTTTCACCACGGAATATGTGAGCGAGCGGCGCTTAGTTGAGTCTGATTTGGAATCTCTTCGTCACCGAGGCCCATTTGGAACAGTTGGTATGGTGTTCGCTTGACACCCCAAATGTCAGGGTTCGATACTCGGTAGTGGATGCGCACTGCTGATGAGTCCCAAATATAGGACGAAACGGCCGTCCAGTGCTTTCTGCATTCTGTAGAGGTTTCTATCAGACTCTATGAATTAAATAAATAAATATATATATATATAGACTGGGTTCTATAGCCTTGGATGGCAACTGGCCTACGAGAAGGACAACTCTGAAATCAAACCTACGGAGGGTGGATTGGGAACCTTGTGGCACTTAGTACACCAGGTCTCTGTATTCGGCCCTTCAAAAAGTGTGGATGGTCCTGCACGAAACCTTCACCACTATAATCAAATCTCATGTGCTGTTGTCGGCTTCCTGGGAACTGATCTACTTGACCCTCATACGTCGAATTCGAAGGGATCGTCGAGTATATATATATATATATATTAACTTATGCACCAAGAAGTCCAAGTTAATGGTGATTGACAGCGGCCGCACACAGACTTCTTGCTCCAGGGTGAGGTGATAGATGGGGTGGTCTACGTCAACACTCAGGGCACCACTACGCTGGAGATCAAGAGAAAGCTGGGAAGACCAAGAGGTGCTGAGGCAAAAATGGAAAACATCTGGAATTTTTGGAATATAGACCTCAGCCTAAAATTGAAACTTTTTAAATGAACCACTGCTTTCGCCAGCTACGGACGGGAGTCATGAGCACTGACCAAGAAGGAAAGACAGTAGATTGATACTCTCGAGATGTAGACATATCGCAGAGTCCTTAGAGTATCATGGATAGCGAGGGAAAGCAGATGACACTAAGTAAGCTCTGTTGCTTTGGTCATATTATGTGACAAGACGGCTTCGATAAGGACATTCTGCTGGACCCAGTAGAAGGCAATGGGTGACTGGGATGGCCACCTATATATTGATTTGATCGTATTCAGGGGTGTGTTGGAATGTTAGTGGCTGAGGCTGTAAGGGCAGCAGCAGACAGAAAGGGTTAAAAAGGAGTGGTGATCACAACGGCGCAAAATGCACTAATGATGATAATCATGGTTAGCTTATATTTACGCTATATGTGACCATTGATATTACGGGTCAGATAAATTTAATATATATTCACTCACTGTAAGATATAGAGTAGATATTCTTAAGCAAGTAATAGAGTCTAACAGCTGAAGATACTGTTAACTCCTGTCACCGGATCTAACCAACGCATTTATCCACTGGGTCATGTGTCCTTGAGGTTGGTTAGATCCAGTAACAATACCCAAAGAGTGTGAGTTCAATACTCGGTTAAGGCAGTGGAGAACTTGGACAGGGGAATTAACAGGAGATAACTGCTAACTGACATCCATGGCACGTGAAACTAGAACAGTCTACCCCACTGAACTAAATAAAGGGTTCAGTTTGACATTCCAACCACCTGAAGAAGGCCGGAGCGTACAACGGCCGAAACGTTGTAATAAATATGGCGACAATGATGAGGACAATAGTCCGAATAATATAAATAGTCACTTGAACATATATTGCTTTACTGGATGCTATAGCTCTCGTTACATGTTGAGCACTTTTGGGCGGAAGTTCAATCTGGTTTATAAAAAAAGTTAAATTCTCGTAATTTCACGTATCTTTTAAATTTGTATTATTATTATTATTATTATTATTATTATTATTTATTTGATTTCTGTTGTGTACTCATTTCTTTCCGGGTTCCGACCAGAAACCTAAGGTCAGAAATGGCATCATGACATTTTCCATTGAGCATTCTTTGAGATAAAAACATCCAGGGTTACATTGATTTTGCATAGATAAAGTCCTTTGTACTTGTGAGTATAACTTTTTGTATTTCTTTCAGGCCTGGGCCATGAGGAATCTCTTCTTTGAGACTACTGGAATCTTTTCTAATCCATCCGAGGGTTCCAGCTACAAATGGAGTTGTTCATGTCCTCATTTTTGAGAGATCGATTTCAAGGTCTTTTTTCTTTGTTAGATGTTTTTTAAAGATCTTCAAAGATACTTTACAGTCTACAGGGACTGTCATGTCAATAAGAAGGCAAATTTTGTTTTTCTGGTTTCTGGTCACTTAGCGATTAACTTTGCTTATTCTGTCTGTGTATATTGTAAAGTCTCATGAAATTATTACAGGTCCTATCTCTGTAACCGGGTCAAGTTGATGTCCATACCAATTTCTTGCAGTTTCCTTTCCGTAAATGTTGCAGATTTTCCAATACAGATATTGACCCATTCTATCATGTCGGATTTTATATTATGTGAGTGCATAATGGTGAATGTCTTTCCGGATATTATTATTATTATTATTATTATTATTATTATTATTATTATTATTATTCATGTGATTAGAGTTTGAACGAATATATGGATTTAGATTTGCCAAATCTAATGTTTATGTATAACAAAGAAAACACGTGAAATCAATACGGATTGTTTAACCAACTCCGAAAGTCAGAGTTTCTAAGCAAATATTTCTATAGTATTTATTGTGACATATACCCGCGGACAATAAATATTAAATAATCTGTATATTCCTGCTAAGGTAAACATACAGCCGGACACTCATCATTCTTTCCACCGACCAGCTAATAATTACCCCACGTTGCGTCTACATTCTTGTTCGTGTCGGCGAGCATAAAAAAAATAAGTAAATTCCGTTGCAAGCTCGCAAGAAAATAAAAGATGAAAATAAATCCCACAGAGAGAAATGAGATCTCGAACACAGTTTCTCATATATTTAAGTGTTTTCTTCAGGCTTCGCTTGCTCAGCCAGGATGGGTAAATAGGTAACATTTTGTGAATACTTCTGCTATCTCAGCTCCTCCCTTCGACTCTTCTTCCTACAAACTCGTTACAGATCTCAACTTCACATCTGGCAGCAAGAACGGGTGACATCGTAACTACCCGAGGGACAGTTTGTCACCCACCAAGTAGGGACCAGAACTGATTACATCAACCATAAGTGTTAATTATCAATATTGACCAGCGATCGGAAGTAATCAATGTCAGGCTTTGTTGACACTTGATCTTTAAAAGTTTTCTTTTATTTATTCTTTCATTCGTTTATTTCCTTTCCGTCAAGTAGATGCTAGTCAGAAATTTCGAACTGAAATAATTTATTCTCCGGACACAAAACACGAAACACTTGAGATTGAGATAAAATTACAACATAATCATGACTGGAGGAATAGATTCAAATATAGACAGATATTTTTCGGAAAGATAGATTGTGGTTGCCCAAATCATAATCTCAACACAGAAAGAAAATCAATCTTTGTAATTTCTTTTAACATCATTCGAATGTTTCAAAAGAGTTTACATTTAAAATCTTTGCTTTCAACTACTGGGAAACGCCGTCCTTAATACCACCCCTTCCAAAAAAGTAAACTGATTACTAAAAATAAGTTCGTCTTACGGTAGAAGGTTGGTTTGGTTTGCTTTCTTTTTATGGTATATGAACCAAAAATTTTTATTGCTGATAATATACATATATAAGCTATATACATACATACATATATATATATATATATATATATATATATATATATATATATATATATATATATATATATCTGTATGTGTGTGTGTGTGTGTGTGTGTGTGTGTGTGTGTGTGTGCAGGTATGTAGAAAATAGGAAAGAACACGTTAGGTAAATAATCCAGGGTTCTTTAGTATATATATATATATATATATATATATATATATATATATATATATATATATATATATATATATATATAAAAAAAAAACAGTGCTCCATACAGAAGTAGAGCTTAGATTATAATTATTTTTTTAGAAAATATGATTCCTTCGCTACATAGGAGTTCTCATGTTTCAAAAACGAGAGCCGAAACCATCAATATAATTATTGAAATTAAATTGAATTAAAGTAACAAGCGCCCTGTTTCATCTTCAAGCGAAAATTTAGGAATAACCAATTTTGAAATTTACGTATATATATTCATAAAAGTATTTCTGGTAATATTTTTTCTTCAAAAATGTATTACTGGTAATATCTTTTTTTTTTGCAAAAAAGTATTGCTGCTCATAAATTTTTTTTGCAAAATATTTCAGGTATTATACCCTATTTTTACACTTTCCTAGTGTTTTAACCCCAGTTTGGGGGTTAGCTATTTGCCCATAGCTGGGACCCAAACAGATGCTACCACCCCGGATCAGTGGGAACTTGGGAACACCAGCAATTAAGAGGTGGTTCCACGCTTCTCAAAACCTCTTGATCAGAGGCATTGCTGTTGGACGTAGTTGATCGTCATATCCAGGAAGGTACGGGTAGAAGAAAAAGAAAACCTGCAGCTTGATAACCCAGATGTTGACAAAGAGTTACCTCGTTTGATTAGTTCGCTCTGTAACGGCATAGTCTATCTTTCCGAAAAAATATATGTCTATATATCTATGTTTGAATCTATTCCTCTAGTGATCTCTTAAACTCCACATTTATATCTTCATAATCTATGCAAAGATGGAAGCGTGTTGTGCTAGATATTTTCCTTGCCAGAATCTATCTTACACATGTACAGGGTATCATCTCCAAATTGATATCAATTAAAATACGAATATTTGAGTAATTCTCCGTCTGAGGAAATCGAAATTAAAGCTTTTTATTTAATTTCTTTTTTTTTTTTTTGTATTCGTACAAGTATTTTCTTTTCTGGGATAAATTCTCCAATTACTACATATCCTACGTAGAAAACATATTTAAACAAGTCACTAAACCCAAAATATATGGCCGTTGCGAGACGATAATTTTTTAGTTTTATTTTATAAAAAAATAAACAAGAAACTGATAATTTCAAAACCACATATGAAAAAAAATACTGTCCTTAACTTTACCTACGAAATAATACCCCCCCCCCGCAAAAAAAACCTACCATTCTTAGGTGTTCTTGTAGAATACTGTAACAACACTTTCACCACCTGATTGTATAAAACCCCACTAGCCACCTTAAATATAAGAGCGAATGTCCACTCAGATACAAAATAGCAGTGATAAAAATGTCATAAAAAGAGCACACAAGGATTATAATCTGATTATGTATGTATTGAATTTTGCAAGATTTCATCCTTCCCTGCCTATATCACCACTTCAAATGTATCTAAGTTGTAACGAAGCTTTACATCCCATTAGATTAACGTTTGTTCTGAGTTTTTGGCCTTTCAATTAAAACAAAATAAATAATAAAGTATGTATTTTTTTCTCAGTTGCTTCTTTAAATAATTTTATAATATTTTAAACTTAATACGGATTAAATTTAAAATTTAAAATTGGTAATTTTTAATTTTCAGTTTTATAGCAAAATTTAAAATTAATCAGTTAGAATGATTTCTATTTTAGTCTAACCGTAACATTAAGGCGTTAATTATTATAACAAAGGTTTGATGTCAAGTTTTTTGAATTCTCATATACTTGTATTTTGATTGGTCATTGCAGCTTATGTAACAGCGTTTTCCCTATCGAAAGGGTGTTTGGTTGGTTTGAACCTTTTAAAACTCTTTATTCTACATTCAACACCATCACTTGATAAGACACCAGAAATGTTGAAACAAAATGGCTATTTTTTGTTGTGATTTTATAACATATTCATGTTATAATTTTCTAATAAATTATATATATATATTGTTACAGTAAAAATTGTCCAAATCGTGTTACAGCATCCTACAAAATATTTAATATCTAAAGTACCACTAAAGTAATTGAATTTCTTCTTTCCGGGTTTTCAGATAAGACGTTTATCAATCTTGATACCATTTGGCGTAAGCGTCACTAAAAAAAACCTTTGAGTTATTCAACTAGAAAGAGAACAGGTTAAATATGTTTTTTGTAAGCCCTACTCTCTTCCCTAATAAGCAATAGTGGGAGGAAAAAGTTAATCTGCTAGATAACCTTTTAAACACCGGGTACATTTTCGCGCCTTAATATGCTAAGTATGAGTACACGTGGTAAAAAAGAGAAATATGACAGTTTCATATATAAACACCGACATCAGGGTTACGGTAACGGGTTTGTTATTTACAGGCGAGAATGTAGAATATACGTTCGGAGAAAGCTCCCAAAGCCCGACAATTACAAGATGGACGAACTCCGCAGTTGAATCAAATATAGTGTTACTTATTAGAGATTTGGTATCGTCTTCGTTTCTTTTCGTTTTTAAACATTTAATTTCTTTTCTATAGTAATTTTCAACAAATACAATGTTCAAGCGCCTTTTAAGATAGAGGGCTACTGAGTACTGTCGTATTAGCGTAAGAGATAGCAAGCAGCTTGCAATGGAAAGTCACCGGTGCAGGCATTGCAACATGTACGCCAACAGCAGTTCCATTTTAAAAAAAACCTTTTTCCGAAGTCAGTTCCTGAAATTAAGAAATGATTAATGTTTAATCACTGCCAATTCGGATATGATAAAGAAAAAACATTAAAATATATTGTAATGAAAATTTAAATTTCTAGATTTAAAAAGAAAAATTGTATGCCGCTGTTAGGGATCTGCAGGAAGGTAATGACTAGCGAGCTGAGCTCAAATCCCGACCGAGTTTGTGCAAGTACCCTTTGAAAATGTAGTTATCTATCTATTTTTCGCACCTAGCCATAAGTTAAGTAGCATGGCTTACCAGGATTTTGCAGGATCTGGAGTGAACTTGATATCCAATAGACGATACTAAGCATGCGTTTATATTTAAGAAAAAAGGGGGAAAAACAGAATAAATAATTTCAGTGAGTATAAAAAGTAAAATATAGACTCCCAAGCCTCTCAGTAAAGAAAGAAAGCAAATACATTTCTCTTTCTGACGTCACAAATTCAGTCGGTGTAAGTTAATATATACTGCCTCTAAAGTGTACAGAGGTTTTGCCAACCGTGCTTTGCCCAAAAAGAAAAAAAAACACTAATCCATGTATTTATACGCACAATCTGGATTATCTAAAAGGTGCTGGCCTGTCACGGGATCCTGTACCGTCTGTGTCGGATGTGTATTACGGGTAATAATACTCTTTTTTCATATTGCCAGGCACATGTGCAATCCGCGTTTCAAGGCGCTGATTGATTCACCCTGTGTAGTCAGCGACTCCCTGACATTTAAATTTGTCAACGACCAAATTATTTTGTATATATACATAATAATGTTCACTCAATCCAAGACCAAACAGAGATTCGAAGTAGAAGGTTCCAGTATGGTTTTCCATGAGCAAAAGAGAAGTGCAGTTTATTAAGTCATGCAAGAAAAAGATTGATTTGATTTTTTACGGTTTATCAATTTTCTGAGGTTATTTAAAACCAAAACATATTTTTGGAGTGTTAGAATGTTTTGGAGATAATAATATTTTTTTTTTATTCATGTCTTATTATTTAACCCATAACTGGGGGGGGCGACGAGGTAGATCCATACCTTCCCCATTTGAACGTAAGTGAATATAACGAACCCCACTGAAATTCGAACACGGCTCTCTAATTTCTCATTCCGAGATTTATCCATTACACCACCCATACATTCAAGCTTACAACACATAGTATTCGCCAGAGGTCACCCATCTAGGTACTGTCTAGGTTCACCGTTACTTAACTTCGGTGATCGGACGAGAACCGGTGTTTCACTGTGATATGGCTGTTAACTTGGTTCACCCTAGACATGAAGTTTTAATGTTGTAGTGATTGGAAAGACATTCTGCTGGGAATCTCTTCTACAAAGCAGTACTTCTTGGAAAGAAGCTGTCCGAGAGGAATTTCCAACTGGAATACGGTGATGGAACTATGCTCTATAGAACACATGCCATGGAAATAATGTTAGAATAGCAGGAAATTTGCGATGTATTTCGGGAGGAAAAAGATTTTGTCTCGGAAATAATTAATCACCCACAAGACCTTTTTTTTTTTTTTAACTCTATCAAGAGAGGCAAGGGAGGATTATGTACCTTCAGCTCAAATATGTCAGCCATACTCCATTTTTGGTTTGATCCGGCTCATATAAAGATAGAATTTACAAGGGACTGTCAGATACTTTCTGAAGCAGTACACTGACCCAACTATTTTCCCAGCATCTTTACCAATAGATGAATCCCATTTGAGGTCTGGGACCAGCTTGAGTTCCAATAGACGTTTATGGCAAGGCAACGCTTTGATTTGGTTGATTTCTTTTCCACGGTTTATCAACCCTTTGAAGGTTATTTAAATCCAGAAAATATTTTTAGATTGTAAGAATATTTTTTTTTAGATAAAAATCATTTTAGTGATAAAAGTTGTACTAATTAACCTATAGCTGGAGTATATTCAGGTATATTCATACCCTTTACGAGGGTATTTGCGCGTTGGTGAATATAACGAACCTAACAGGAATTTGAACTCGGCTCTTCGATTACCAATTCTGAGCCTTTATTCTTTACACCATCCGCACATCCAAGCTTGAAGCACCCGGTATTTCCAAGTGCTCACCCATATAGGTACTGACTAGGCTCGACGTCGCTTAACTTCGGTGATCGTACGGGAAGCAGTGCTTCAAGGTGATGTGACCCTATGCCTAGAGCCTCTTTGAATTTCAGGGTTTGCTCAGTGATGATCCTGGTCTCGGCACCATAAGGATACTGTTGCAGTTTATGCTCTAAGAGGCAGTGGGAAGAATGGAGACACAGAACGCATGTTGCACATTGGCTCAGTGTATTTCCGCGGGTGGTCACAGTTGGTCGCTAACATGGGTGTGGGAGGCGTATCGACACTTCAGAATTCTTGCGGCCATCTGTTTAATTCCCGCCGTTTTGGACTTATATCCCAAACCTAGACAAAGGTAATCAGTCACTCTCAGAATAACACGCCTACGAGACACCCCGATGAATCACTGATCATTTTGGCCCTGGCCCTCGCATTCTGTAACAAAGTTTAGTTTTGGACATATTGGGTCTTTCAAGACAGTTATTCCCCTGTCGAGCTACCAGGGTTAGGCTGGAGAAGAGGAATATTCATTTCTTCTTGATTTTCAATTGCATCCAGAGATTTAATTTTAGGTTAGACTTCCCTGCTAATCTGATTTTGGAGTATCCCGATTAATTTCCAAACCATGTGAATGATGTTCATAGCTTGCTTTGATCTGATAATGAAATAATTGCGCAAGGCAAACATATTATCTACTTGTTTTTCCTCGAACAGAGTAATTAGATGCGTGCTTTGATCACTTTTGATAATAAGCTAGAGACAATTTTGAAACTTATTTTTAGTAAACCCACTAGGAGAAAGAAAAAGCAAAAAAAAAAAGAAATACTAGAAATAAGAGGAAACTAATGAGAAGAAGAAGAAGAAGAAGAAGAAGAAGAAGAAGAAGAAGAAGAAGAAGAAGAGAACAATTAAAAAGAAAGAGGCTAAGGACAATGAGAAAACGAAAGAGAAAGACAAAGAGAATCGGTTTTAAATGGAGAGAGTCATGGAGGAAAAGTAGATGACGATAGCAAAAGAGAAGCAAAATAAGAACAAAATGACTTTAAAACAAATAGTGAAAGCGCTGAAAAGTTATCAGCCAAACCAACTTCTCAAAATCAGTATTCTCCTGACTAACCATCCAGATTCTGAATAAGAGAAGCCGGCCGCGCTGAGAACTTTGCGTCGCCGATCTAACCCAGTTCTATCATCAGTCACAATGAGCGGAAGTTCGCTCAGGGAGGCCCCGTGCCTTGAGCAACTATTGGGAATTAAACTCAATCCAGACCTTAAGTAGAACATCTACATACGGTCCATCGCTAAAGATGAAGTAAAAAATGGTCCGTTCACTTTACCGCTCCAATAAGTATCTGACTCCTTCCTAATCCTCTACTTCTGCAAGTGTCAGATCAGACTAAAAATGGAGTACTGTGTGGGCAGGAGCTGCTCAGTCTTCACTTCCTTGGTTCTATAGAATTCTAAAACGTCAGCGCATTCTCGTGAATGACAAACTATTTCCCACCCTACGACACCTCGTCTCAAAGACGAAATGTTGAAAGCTTCTCGTTGCTCTATCGCTATATCCATGGAAAATGCTCAGACGAACCACATTCTTTAGTTCCCCCAGTTCTACCCTCCAAGACTAAGACCCGCCATGACACGCAGATTGAAGGGAACTACACTCATTAACTTCGTAAGCCATTGATGAAATGTAATGTTCCACTCGAACAGCCCAACGGAAATTGCTCAGATGAACTACATTCCTTTGTTACTTCTCGGTTAAATCTCACCATGACACGCATATTGTAACGACCCTCCCTTAATCCCATTCGTATTCCATTGTTGAGATTTAATTTCTACAATGCAGCTTTTACCCACGAATCACTGGTTTGTGGAGCCGACTGCCAAGAAGATACTTGCACGATCACTACCATCTTAGCCTGTAAAATGTTACAAGTCTCTCTGCTGCATTCCTTATTCCCGCCACTTCTAACCTTCACGGCTAAGACCCGCCACGAGACGCAGATTGAAGCGAACCACCTTCATTATCTTCGTAAATCATTGGTGAGAAGAAAATTCCACTCAAACAACCTCTTCCTTCGAACCACGGGTCTGTGGAGCCGACTGTCACAGCTCTATCGCTATTTCCATGGAAAATGCTCAAACGAACTACATTCGTTAGTTCCATCAAT
Organism: Acanthosepion pharaonis; assembly: GCA_903632075.3. NCBI lineage: Eukaryota > Metazoa > Mollusca > Cephalopoda > Sepiida > Sepiidae > Acanthosepion > Acanthosepion pharaonis. The sequence continues at coordinate 988,020 of CAHIKZ030004310.1, read as the reverse complement.
GTATAAATCGCTCTTTACTGTGGTTTGTAACACATCTATTTATCATCTCTTAGTTGCGTCTCTGTCTTTGGGTAGAGTGCATTCAGGGGCGACTCCGTCAAAGGCAGAGTCGCAACTGAGAAAAATTATACTGAGAGCTGCCCAGCCCTGGGGAGCAGCTGCCCGAGGCTGAGCCCTCTCATTGCACCAAAGAGAGGGATTGGTGGTCGCACCGTGGCCAGCGCAACTGACGGTTACTGAGATTGCGGACAATTTTTGTTCCTGGCCCGGGTTTACGCGCTCGGATTCCCCACATTAAAAAGAAGACTTTATGTCACAACTCGTCTTAGTGGAGAGACAGAGTAAATACCTAGTTCTACCTGTTAAGGCCCACCATGCCACGCACATTGTAACCAAACATTCTTCCTATTCCATTAGAGGCTTGTAAATTTAATATGGGCAGATTCTTCCCAGAGAACGCTGCTTTGTGAAATCGACTCCCAAGAGAATACTTCCCCAATCACTACAAACATGTTCAAGTATTAATCTTTTCCATATATCTGCCTAAACTGTGCCTCTTACTCTGTAAGTGGCCGAGTGACTCTCGGAACTTATACCGGGTTAACATTAATGTAAAAAACAGTTTTCGTTGATGTAGGATAATTAGTATTAAATGTATAACTAATTTTTTGTTCGAAAAACAAGAAATAGACGCGAGAAGAAGTAAAAAGAAAGAAAAATAATTGAAAGCAGGGAAGAAAGAAATACAAAAGTGAACGAAAAATGAAGAAATGAAAGACAGAAAACAATGAAAGAAGATGAAGAATGTAACATTCAGGCTGGACAAAATTCAAAAGGAAAAACGAATAAAAAAGAAGCAAAGAAAAAAAACGAAAAAATAACAAATGAAGAAGTTAAAAAGAAAAGAGACCGTGAAGGAAGGAAGGAAGGAAGGAAGGAAGGAAGGAAGAAGAAGAAGAAGAAGAAGAAGAAGAAGAAGAAGAAGAAGAAGGTATTTCTCAAGAGAAAAGAAATTGGCAATTGAGGGGCAAAAATCAATTTAAGTAGAAGAAAATGAAAAAAAAACAACTAAAGGAAAAAAAAGAAGAAAATCAACGAAGAAGAAATATAAGATTTCTCGAGAGAAGAAAAGGAATGTACAATGAAGGACGAAAAGATCAATGGAAGAAGAAAAAGATTCAATAAAAGAATAAAAGAAAGAATCGACAAAGAAGAAGAAGAAGAAGAAGAAGAAGAAGAAGAAGAAGAAGAAGAATGAACTATTTACAGAGAAAGTGTACTTAAAAACCATAGTAATTTCTCCAGAATTCATTTACTGATGTAATTTCGCACGCATTCAAAAAGCAGAACGAAAATCGATTCAACCAAAACATCAACAACAACATAATGAAAATAAAACTAGAAAGTTTAAAAGAACATTTAATCAGAGAGCTCCCATGCTCGCCTTTTTCTCGCTAATCAAACCCAATTTTCATGACGACTGCGCCGACCTTTTCGAGTGAAATCACGTGACAAACAGAGAACGATCAGGTCTAATGTTAATGCGATCTGTCTCTCGTTCAGGTTTTCCCTCTTCACCGAGATTTCAGATTTGTAAATGTTTTGCGCTTAATTTGACGTCGAAACAGATTGGCGAACGCCAACAATCGAAGTCATCAATAAAAGAGGGAAGTTCTTCATACAACAATGCAAGGATACTACTGATCAAGGCTTGCGAATCGATATCCAGCGAGCTTAGGTCGAGAATGCTGTGATTTGAGCTTAACTTTTTCTGTGATCAATAAAACAGTCCGGAGAGTGAACGATGTCGTCCTTGCTATTCGAAATTTAAAAGAAATATATAATTAGTCGCCTACGGTTTAGCATCAGGGTTAAATCATGGAAAATATGGAATCGGAGAAACGCTCGATAATCCTCTTCAGAAAGGCATGAGCCCGTATCTGCTTGAATTTTATCCCATCATAAGCTATCTTCAGATAGTTTTATTGATGGTGTTTGAAGAAGAATTTGAATGATTAGGAAAACAATTCATACAACAGTTACTTTTTTACCCAAGCGTTTGTTGCAAAGGAAAGAAAAAAGCCGTTACGAGACTACTACTCTTATTGATATGGCAGTCCCTGCTGTCTGCAATGTATCTTTGAAAATATTCAAAAAGTTGTCAAAATACAAGGACCTTGAAATAGAAATCTCGAAAATGTGGCATATGGGAACATCAACAATCCCTGTTGTAGTTGGACCTTAGGGCTGATTGGAAAAGATTGCAGTAGACTAATTGAAGGGATTCCTGGAAGTCCATGTCTCAAGGAGATACAAAAAATTGTTCTGACAAGTACAGTCCACACTTTACGGAGCGCTTTATCTATGTATTTTTTTTTTTTTGTCTGTGGAAAGTGTCATGATGCCATTTCTAACCTTAGGTCCCTGGGCGGGACCCGGAAAGAAATGTGTAAACGCCAGAAATCAAAGAAAATAATAATAATAATAATAATAATAATAATAATAATAATAATGAGCTAATATGTGCAATGGAAAATAGGCCACTTTCTCAAGAAGGAAATTGCAAGAAACAGATATGATCCCCCAGACCCGGTTACAGAGATTGTGACCCGTAACAATTTTATGGGACTTTACAATACACACAGACAGAAAAAAACAAAGCTAATTGCCCGGAGATCGGGATGAAAGATGAAAAGCAAAAAAGCAAAAAAAAAAAAAAAAAACACAAAAACACACAATGTGCTTTCTTATTGACATGGTATTCATATCCAATCTTATTGTTTTCCATATGAAGAGGATCGCAAATTATTGATGTTGCTGTTCCATATGATACATGAATGGAACTGAAAAGATCGAAAAATATCAGGATCTGACTATGGAGTTGAAGAGGTTATGGAATTGGAATGTAAAACTAATAGATGTAGAAATGTTTCTCTTTGAAATATTCATAATAAAACTGAAAAACGCTTAGGGAGAATTAGAGTTGAATCCAAACTGTCGACCTTCATGAAATTGCCATTATTTGCTCTGCGAGGATTCTCCAAAAAGTTCTTGAGTTGTAAGGATTCTTAAAGACACCATTCCCCAAGAGAAAAATTTTCATTGACTTAGGGAATGAGCACTATCAACATGAACATCAATTAACCATTTTCATTATCTTTGTATCTTCAGTTATTTTATGAAAAATCAATATTTCAAGTTGTATAAAAAAAGAATATATCATATTTTCAGAAAGTGGTAATTCAGGGTGAAATAGAATATAAAAAAAACAACATTAAATAGAATTAGAATAATATTAAAAAATAGATAGATAGATAGATAGATAGATAGATAGATAGATAGATAGATATGATTGCTGAAATTTATTACGGATTATCAACCATTTGTGGGTTATTCAAAGCCGAAAGATATTTTGGTTGGGTATGTAAGAATAATTATTTTTACGAATGAATATTGTATTACCATTTTTTAAAGGTAACATGGAATCTTCAAGACACAAGTTCTGCTATTTAAGCCAGAGCAGAGAAGATCTGAATTCATACTTTATCCAAGGTTATTTGCGTGTAAGTGAATGTAACCAATGGAATACGAAGTCGCCCCCTCCCCGATATTTCTCATACCTAACCGCTACACTTTAAGACAAATATGTAGAGGCTGAGATAGATAGCTGGAGAGATAGATAGATAACAATACTGAGATAGATAGATAGATAGATAGATAGATAGATAGATAGACAGACATACAGATAGATAGATACTGAGATAGATGTTAACAAAGGTAGATACAAAGTTTTTTGACATAGATAACGTCATCATCTGTGTCACTTATTCGGACTATTGTCATCATCTGTGTCACCATATTTATTACAACGTTTGGCCTTTGTACACTCCGGCCAACAGGTGGTTGGAATGTCGAACTGAACCCTTTATTTTCGTTTTGTTCTAGTTCCATGTGCCATGTTTAATGGATGTCAACAAAAATTGCAATATGAGCTCTGCTAAAAAACCTGGAATTATAACAGCAAGAATTGCAATATTAGCACTGGTAAAAACATGGTTGATGAAGACATTAGGTTTATTATACCTAGAAATTCATGCACAAATGTTCTCAAGGACACATGGCACAGTGTGTAAAGGCGTTGATTAGATCCAGTGTGAGTTCAATGCCCGGATAAGGCAGTGGAGAACTTGGAGAATTAATAAATAATAAATGATATCCATTAAACATGGCACGTGGAACTAGAACAGAGCGAAAATAAAGAGTTCGACATTCCAATCACCTGAAGAAGGCCGGCGCGTACAACAACCGAAACGTTGTAATAAATATGGCGACAATCATGATGACAATAGTCCGAATAATGTAAATTCTGTTGTACCTACCCCATCTCAGAATATAGATAGATAAATTCACTGAAAAAAAGGCCCAAGAACAACTCAAGATAGAGCGTTACTGAATGAGATTATTGTAGAAAATTAAGAAGTGTTTATTAGATAACGGTTGACCATGCACTTAATCAGGTTAAAATTGTGTAGTGATAGGTGAAGCATCGCGGCCGTCTGTTCCTCAAAATAAGAGTTCTTAGGAAGAAGCTGACTTAGTGAAATATCCACCTTACCAATACACTGAAAACATTTATTTTTATGCCTGGTAACATTTTTGATTTAAAGTATTGCTGATAATTTTTCTTCCTTCAAATATATATATATATATATATATATATATATATATATATATATATATATATGGTAATAATTTTTACAAAGTATTTCAGGTATTAAAACCTATTTCTACACTTTCATAGTATTTTAATCACAGTTTGGGGGGTTACTTATTTGCAAATAGCTGGGACCCTAACAGGTGCTACCACCCCCGGTCAATGTAGACTTGAGAACATTGAGGTGGTTCTACGTTCCTCAAAACCTTCTGTTCAGATGCCTTGCTCTTGGACGTAGTTTATCGTCTTACACAGGACGCGGATGTAGTTTATCTTCATACCCAGGACAGGAAAGACCAATTCAGATAAGTTATGACATTCAATAGACCAAAATATTAATTAAGTAAAATCTTTTAGTATTGACGTTATTTTTCTGCACCAACTCAATGAACCCGGTATCATAAAGCTCTTCTGTCGATAAAGCTTATCGTAAATAGCTGATCAATAGCAACCATTTACGTCCACATGTTCAATGCATTGCGTCAGGAAAATAATTTTCTATGCAATTCTATTGTTAGAATCATTGGCAATGTACTGGAATTACTGGCCATTGACAATTAACAATAAAGTCGGAGGCGACAGACTGTTTCATGCTAAACGTAGTCATCAGGCCTGATGAATGCGTTTAGCATGAAACTGTCTGTCGCCTCTGAGGGTTGACTTCAATGTTCACTTTTATATTTTCATTGGCTTTATCTTTGACATTGAGCACTTAATCCCATAAATGTTGCATACCTTAATATATATCTTGATAATATTAGGGTCAATACATATATATATATATATATATATATATATATATATATATATATATATATATATTCATAAGAGGATAGAATCCAGGTAGAACTAAATTTCCAGGACTGAGTAAGAATATAATATAATATAAAAGGCTCAAACACTAATATTCCATGGTTATTATTTATTACATTGGAATCGTAATCACGATCAAATCATCAGACGTACAAATTCAAAAAGTTATGATGAAATGGATGGTGATTACGATTCAATGGAATAAGTTATAACCATGAAATGTTTGTTTGAGATTTTATATATATATATATATATATATATATATATATATATATATATATATATATATATATATTCGCAAATCGAGGATCAGACAGAAGTCGTTTTTGCTAACAATGCGATTTCCACAGGAAAAATGTACCATCAACAAAAACATCTGACTGTGAATAATTCCCATTTCTCTGTATATATATTTAATATTTAATGAATGTTTATCGTACTGATTATATTGGTATCCTTTTTGTTTTCCTTGTTTTATTAACTCACTTATTATATATATTCGAGATTCGATGTATGAGGGTCAAGCAGATCAGTTTCCATGAAAACCGACAGCCCGACACCGGCACATGAGATTTGATTATAGTGGTTAAGGCCTCGTGCAGGACCATCCACACTTTTTGAAGGGACGAATACAGAGACCTGATGCACCGAATGCCACAAGGTTCCCAAACGACCCTCCGCAGGTTTTGAATTCAGAGTTGTCCTTCTCTTAGACCAGTTGCCATCCAAGGCTATAGAACCCAGTCTGTCCTGCTATTTTACCCATCGCTAGAGGAAGAGGATTCATACCTTTCCCAAGGGTATTAGCACGTAAGCGAATGCAATGGATTCGACTGGAATTCGAACTCGACTCTGCGATTCCTCAATCCAAGTATATATATATATATATAAAGCTTTATATAAGCTTTTTGAATGTGTAGGCCTGATGAATTGAATCGTATTTACGATTCCAATGGAATAAATTATGACCATAGAAAATTTATGTTTAAGCCTTTTTATTATATCCTTACGCTGTCCTGGATTCTATCCTCTAGGGGATTTTTTTTATACAAATATATATGTATGTATGTGTATGTATGTATGTATATATATTTATATATTTTAGATATATGATTGCATATGTATGCGTATATTTACCACTAATATTATCTATCTATCTATCTATCTATCTATATATATATATATATATATATATATATATATATATATATATATGTGTGTGTGTGTGTGTGTGTAAATATATTTGTGTGTGTGTGTGTGTATAGATAGATATACTGTTGTGTAGGAAAAACGACCGACTTTCTCTAAACTAATTGCTAAACATGCACTCATCCATTCGCTATTAGTAGAACGTCTGCTCATAATGTGTCGTATACATTGCCACATTGAACTACAGTATTCCCTATTACTGTCCGAATATATGAACAATATAATGCACACACACACACACACATATATATATATATATATATATATATATATATATATATATATATATATACACACACACTTGGTGGCTGCATATCTTCATTTAAACATGTTTCAATGAATAATATTATAGACATATTGTGTCTCCTTATTTTTATTCTGATCATTTCCAGTTTTTTTTAATAAGTTTCTTGATGTTAAGATGAAATTCTTCAAGGAAGTCGCCATATTTTTTAACGCAAGCTCTTTCGACCTTTTCTAAGATTATCTTCAGGGGCACAATACAAAGGCAAAATTATTGTAACTGCGATAAAATATGCATTTCGTTGTGATAGTGAGTTGTGTGTGCGTCCGTGGTTAGAAAGGCTTTCCTATCGTGAAACGTGTAAGCTACAGATAGGCTCAGTGGGTGCTGATCAAATATTGATGTGACTGAGCCGGCGTCTGTGACAGAGAATGACTAACCGGCGTAGCAGACACACACACACTCGATATACATACATACATATATATATATATATATATATATATATATATATATATATATATATGACGATTGCATCTACCACGAAACAGACTATCACCTCTAAGTGTTGACTTCTATGTTCACTTTTATATTTACACGCTCTATCTGTGATATTGAGCACTTTTATCCCATAAATTAGCCCATCTTAAGACTATATTTCTTCATATATATATATATATATATATATATATATATTCGTCCGAAGATATATATATATATATATATATATATATATATATATATATATATATATATATATATATATATATTTTCGTACAATTTCTAAGGACAATGCATGAAAGTTTAGGCATATTTTCTCCGTTCTTTTTCTTTGAATAATTTTGTTAGTTTCTAAATTTGATGCATGGTTATATTTAAAGTTTAATATTCGTAACTTTTATCTTTTTTAATTACATAATAAATTGGAGATTAATTAGTTATCCCCTTTACCTGTATAATTTAATATCAATTTTAAAGCATTAATAAATTGTATCTAGGTTCTGTTGTCGCGTTATTTGAATTATCCTATACTTGCAATTTGATTTGACATTACATCTTACGTAAAAATATTTCCCTAGTTGGGGTTGTGCTTGGTTTTGAACTCTTTAAAAAAACTCTTTATTTTATTTGCGACACAGTCACTTGACAAGACAACATAATGTATGACGTCATTTGCTTACATTTTGGTACGCATTGAGTAGATATGAATGAATGAGAGAAAATAATGGAGAATTGTGTTTTAAAACAGTAAAATCGGCCTTGCTAACTGAACGTTCCTCTGTGGCCCAATCGGTTAAGGCACGTTAAGCGGTTCCGTATAGGATACAGATTCGATTCCTGTCGGAGGACACATATTTTTTATGAAAATTTCTCGGACATTCAGGCCGGTAAATGTTAATACAGTTTATTATAAACAAAGCATTTACTTAAATATTTTTGTCTATAAAAAGAACGTATAAACATAAAAAATGTCTTAAAAATAATTGTCGGACTTTGTCTCTTTCATAAATATATATATCTATATATATATATATATATATATATATATATATATATATATATATATATATATATATATACAAGTACAGGATTGGTGTATTATGTGCGTATGTATGTATGAAAAAATGAAGGTAGATAATTGTAGCAGGAAATACCCAATGTTTATCTATAAAGCAAATGTTTGCCATATTTGAATCAGAGTGGCTAAAAACACAATCTTTTCACTGGTTTCATTTTTAGCAACGTTATGGCTATAATTTAATTTCTGAAAGAGCATAATTAATTAAGGAAAATGAAACAAACAATAACAATTGATTTACTTTATACTCCAATAGACAACTATTGCATTTCTCTTCAAAATGCTATATCAAGATGTAGACGATTATGACTCTCCCCACTGTCCCTTTTCTCTATTTCATGTGAATTGACTAAACTAGTTACGGGCGTTCCCATTGTAATTTTATAGGATTTGATATTCAAAGTTTTTCTTCTCTTGGAGTTGTTGTCACTCAAACTGACTGCGTCCAGTCTGCCCTGATATTTAAAATGAGCAGATGTAAGAAGAAGTGAATCCATATACGCTTGTGAGAAAGTGAATGCCACGTACTAGCTAAATAAATCTGAACTAGATTTGCCGATCACACTTTCTGCGCAGATAACCGTTTTGCTATCCATAAAAACTTTTGGGGAATCAAAATTTAATTTCAGTCAATATTCATAAACATCAATTATCCGAGTTAAAATATCGTAGAAATTCGGTAAATTAATGACGGCACAAAAATAAGGTAACATAAATTCTTCAGTATCTATATTTCTAAGATGATGTATTATGTGCACTATTTACATTATTCGGACTATTATCCTCATCTTTGTCGCTATATTTATTACAACGTTTCGGCACTTTAGTATCTGTCTATATTTCTGAGATGAGGCATTATGTGCACTATTTACATTATTCGGACTATTGTCCTCAAGGTCACATGGCACAGTGGATAAAGACGTTAGTTCGGTCCAATGACAGGACCCAAAGAGTGTGAGTTCAACACCCGGTTAAGGCAGTGGAGAACTTTCAGAGGAAAATTAACAGGAGATAACTGACATCCATTAAACATGGCACGTGGTACGTGGTACCAGAATAGTTTACGCCAGTGAACGAAATAAATGGTTATGTTCGACATTCCAACCACCTGAAGAAGGCCGAGTTTACAACAGTCGAACAGTTGTAATAAATATGGTGACAGAGATGAGGAAAATAGTCCTAATAATGTAATTAATGTGCATACATTCTTGTCAATGTAAAAAAATAGACAGAAATATTTGGGAATACGAGATGGAAGTATTTGTTAAAATATAATGACTTGATTTTAGTTGTGAATAATTTAAAAAAAAAATTCTTCATCATGACAGTTGTTTCAACACACTGCAAATCAAATCAAATTTTTAATCTTCAGGAACTTTGTAAATAACTGTTATCAGCCCTCTCGAAGCATCACTGTCCTTTCCTAATTCTCGAAAAGACTACAGGTCATCGAAGATCTTCAAATATTTTTAAGGAGGATGAAGGAATTTTCATGATATTCTTTTAATGTTGTTCTCCAATGTGTATACTCTGGTTATCTTTCTTCACTTTGATATTAATGACAAAAACAATTCCATGATATTTACTGTATCTAAAGCTATTAACTGTATAAATACCGATATTAATATCAAGTTGTTTTTTTTGATTTTCGTTTCTTGGAGACAAAATACATTAATATTACATCTACCCACGTCACGTGGCCAATAATTCCTGCTTTATTTTTTCAAATATCTTTTAACCTTAAATGTCTTGATGGTAAGATACACAAATGGAAGTATTTGCAAGGTTTTAAAATAAGAAAATACAAACTTTTACCTTTTCCGCGAACATATTTTCCTATATAAAAATGAATTTTTTTGAATTGTGTATCGAACGCGTCCTTGTGTTCAAAATGACGTTTTTCAGAAAAATGAGGCAAAAAAACCCCCAAAAAACAAAAACAAAAAAAGTGCAGAATTTTTAAATTCATGAGGTGAATATAGAGAAAAGGAAATTTTATAAGTATTTCTTACCACAGGTTGAATCTGTCAATTACCAGTAAAAAAAAGTGAGAGAGAGACAAAAAAAGAAAAGTGTTTACTTCGCCTCCGACTTCTAAATCACTACGTCTGTTATGTTTGTCAGATGACTTCCGTTCGCAACACGAGGAGATAACCACGTTATTACGACTGGTTTCACAATTTAAAAAAAAAAATTATTGTCTTTATTTATTATATACGCACATTTTTAAAGACAATTCACCCCAAGCAAGGCGGGAGTGATACTAACACAAAAAGGGGTTTACAGAGGATTGAGAACAAGAGTAAAGAGGCGCGTTTGAGAAAAGAATACAGAGAAGGACGAGGGATAAACTCAGGATGTCAGATGTCGGTTCACATTACATTTGAATAATTGAAGATTATAGTCATCGAGGAAGGAAGTAAGGGGAAGGGAGTTCCACAGATGGGAAGTGTGGGAGAAGAAGCTGTTTGAGTAGAAGAGACGGTTACATTTAATCATTTTGACAGTGAAAAGGTGGGACTGAAATGCCAGCCTGGTAGCTCGTGTAAATTCATGTAGTCCGAGAACCAGCGAAAGTAGCTCGTCGGAACAGTTGCTGTGAAAATATTTGTAGAAGAGACAGAAATAGGCCACGGCACGTCTGTGGGATAGCGATTGTAAACTAGATGCTAGATCAGGACCTATCATCTAGTTTCAAAGACTAACTGAAAATAATACTAAAACCGTTCAGTATTAATCCTGTGGAACGGGAAGTTAGTGCGGTCAATCGCCAGATTTAGAGAACACTGTACCATAAGGGAATTGACAAATTTGAAACTAACCAAACTCAAGACCAGGAATTTCGCCTACATCAACGTCATGATCCCCTGGTCCGATGTCCAACGCCCCCAGGTGTCGGCATTCATTGTCCAACCCGTGGACAGCAATGGGCATCTAAGCTTGCTGTTCGCAACAATCAACGTTAACATTACGTCATCAGCTAGTGATTTTTTTCAAATCTCATTCTTCGCATTCTGTAGAGCAAACGTCGTCGTCAACGATTGACTTCATAAAGACGGACTTCAGTTTTGTATCCAAAATGTAAACAGTAGCAGCCGCCCAACGAACTAATGGCAATTGATTCAAAATAATCTCCGGACCACTGGAGCTGCCTGACCCTGAATTACAAAGTCGGATTATCGAAAATATCTATCTATCTATCTATCTATCTATCTATCTATCTATCTATCTATCTTTATATATATATATTTATATATATATATATATATATATATATATATTTAATGTATGTATATATATATATATATATACATATATATATCTATATTTAATGTATGTATATATATATATATATATGTATATTTAATGTATGTATATATATATATATATATATATATATATATATATATAATGTATGTATATATATATATGTATATAATATATATATATATATATATATATATATATATATATATATATATATATATATTTAATGTATGTATATTTAAATAAATTTTTTATGGTACAAAATTTAACGATATCTATGAATAAACAATATTTATATGGCTTTTTTAAAAAGCTAAAAAAGAAGAACTGGTTTCGTCCCAGCCTTATCAAGTTTATTTTCTGGGGTATAAAAATATATAAGTGTGTAAATTAAATTAATATAACGAATGAAAGGAAAAAAATGAATTTCAAGAATACTAGAGTCCAATGACATTCAGACCTAATAAGCATTCCCTCTGTTTACAAAGGGAAGGACCACGTGTTCTCATATACAAGGACTCCAGTACCTTGAGGTGATATGAGGAGTGGGACCAAGATAAAATTGAAAAACGGTCGCCACTAAAATCAAACAGACAATTCCTGCTATTTATTACATTATATTATTATTATTATTATTATTATTATTATTATATTAGGATGTTACACCGAAAACATGTCAAAATCGCTACCGAATTACAGTTGTGTTTCGATGCGTATCAGTGCATCTCATCAGGCGATTGGAAATTACTGGCGAGTGAACGATTTATTTAGATTTAAAAGCAAAATACAACCTCTTTTTGTGAAAAGAGGAATAAAGGTTGTGGTTATAAGGTTTGTGGTTCTTTACTCAGATCAGCCAACAGAATATGACCTATGTTAAATTTAAACTGAGCAAAGAAGCCAAACAAATTAATAAATTATCTAACGGCACCCAAACCTAAACTAAGCTTCTACGCTTTGTTTATATCTAATGTCGGTCATATTTGATTGAGACCTTACAACCCAACCTTGTATTTTTGCGTAAAATGTTATTATTTATGAAATGTTATGGTATTTCATTTATTCCTGATTTATATTTTTAATATATATTTCTCATTTTATTGTTTATCATTAATTGTTATCATCATGGTTATTTCATTATAAAATTTTTATATTACATTAAATTTCATTTCTAATTACGTATTTCTTTAAAAT
>CAHIKZ030004310.1:922500-965000 GCA_903632075.3 Acanthosepion pharaonis | reverse complement strand
CTTTCTAAGCATATATCAATGTTCTCTTTCTTTGTTTCTTTCTTTCCTTTTCCTAATCTTTCTTTCTAAGCATATATCAATGTTCTCTTTCTTTGTTTCTTTCTTTCCTTTTTCCTAATCTTTCTTTCTAAGCATATATCAATGTTCTCTTTCTTTGTTTCTTTCTTTCCTTTTTCCTAATCTTTCTTTCTAAGCATATATCAATGTTCTCTTTCTTTGTTTCTTTCTTTCCTTTTTCCTAATCTTTCTTTCTAAGCATATATCAATGTTCTCTTTCTTTGTTTCTTTCTTTCCTTTTTCCTAATCTTTCTTTCTAAGCATATATCAATGTTCTCTTTCTTTCTTTCTTTCTTAACACGTCCCTAGTGTTTCTTTATTTTCTTTTTTCTTTTTTTTTAAATTGCAGAATTCTTTTAATGAGTGCAAAAACGATATCTTCTTTGTTAATCTCTTTGGAATTTCCACAGTCACAAGTAATTGTAAATCATGTTTTGCTATAACAATTGTTTTCCTTTAATAAAAAAAACAGGTGTTTGTGTTAAAAATAATCTATTCAGGCAAACATTGAACCATAAGAAACTATAGAAAACCTGAGCTGCTTTTAAAACTACATTTAAAAAAAAAATCTGTAGACATTCCAGGAAGAATTGAAATTTAATAAAACCTTCTCACGTTTCGATGGCTAAATTTATTTATTTTTAATTGTTCTAATCTTACTTGATCAAGAATACTATTATTTTCCTGCAATGCCATGACATAGGGGATCGTGGCTCTTCGCGATTTCCTTTTCTTTACTATATATGAATTAACATAACTTCTTGGGAAAGAGTTGAGAGGTATCTCTGTCTTCTCATCGGTTATATCTAGTTTTATCTCCTAGGCTGGTTGCCAGCCAAGGCTAGTAACCAAGTCTATCTTGACATTTAACCCATAATTAGGCGGGGAAAAGAAAACATTTCATGCCTTTCCCTGATGCCTTAAAACAGAAATCAGTGCAACATAATAGACCAGAATTTGAACTTGGCTCGCCAGTACCATTTCTTATAATTTAGAACCGTTATGTTACCTTCATAGTAAATATTACAAGTTTTAGAATATTAAACTTTGAAGAATTAAGATAAAACAATTTGATCTTGTAGAATAAGTAAATACTTTCTTGTGGAACTTCGTTTGTTTAAGAGTTTAAGTTAAATATAAACTTAAAGATTTATCTGATAGTAATAATAGCGAATAGCGAATATTTATTTTTTTAGAAACGCTTCCATAAGTTGTAAGTTAAATTTTGGTGAAGCATAGTTGGTAGTATAGGTAGATGATAGATTTGGGTTGTGTACGCGTGTAGGTTTAGTTAAAGGATTAGTAAAGTTATGGGATTAGCAATTTAAAACATATGAAACATTTGGATTAAACTATGCAAGAAAGCGACCAGTTTACCGAGTCAGAAATCCAGGGGAAGTAACTTGAATCGAAACCGAAGGAAATAAAAAGACACCAATATATAGAGTGTGAAAAAGCCTTTATTTCATTGGCTGATGCTGACGGACGTATTTCAGTAAAGACGGTCGGACTCCTGGCTATGTTGGTCTATATGAATTTTTTTTTTCCACTGGCACGACGCTTTCAAGGAGGCGGCCTGACTCGTCTAGAATCAGATCGGGGTTGCTGTTTGAGCCGATATGATGCAAAACCCAAATTTGGCAATGAGGGTAGTGCATCACTGAAGACCACCCTTGATGCGTCCAAAATGTATTATGCAACTAAATAAATAAAAACAAGATCTTTTAAGACCTTTCCTACTCCTAGAATTTTAGAACGTCTAAGTTTTGATCAGTTAAACATGTTACCTTTCTCTTTTAAAATAACCTGAAGAGGAAGATATTTAACTGTATTAGCTGTAAATTAAATAAAGAAAAGAAAAGAAAAAAAATAATTAATGAGACTAATGAGAAAATATTGAATTTAAGAAGTTATTGTTTATTTACTCGAATACACACATGTTTAATGCAATTATTGGAATTCTTGTAGGCGTATTTTGAACAAGGCGAGCTTACATATATGCATATCTGTCAGTGTGACCTTTTAATGACTCAATTATGACTTGTCACTTAACACGTTGGTTCCCAAACCCCATTGGTCTTGTCCTAACATTATATCTGTTGTAGCCTAGAAAGGGTTACTGAATGAGGGATAACCAAAACAGAGGTTGGAAATGAAATGGTAATCTTTATAACATCAACAAAATAAAATACTCGCCAGCGGCGTGATGTAGGTAAACCACTGCTAGTGATGGACTACTTAGACAGCATATTACGATATTTACCTGTCTCCCCACGAGTTAGGATGTGGGACAAGGACAAATTTAATGTGGGGAAATCCGAGCCCGTGGACTCGGGCAGAAATTGCCCCTAAACCCCGCATACGCGGGATCGTGTACCTGTCTAGCTCCCCGGACGAGAATCTGTCCTTCGGCATAGTCTCGTCCGAGTTCGACACGGTAAGATCTTCTCATGCTGCATGCGTAGACAGCATATTACCCGCACTTACAATAGTGTCCAAGTTATTTATGAGGATCGGGATATACCCATTAGTATTCATTGGTACGGTATATAACAATATCTCACTTAATTTTGTTACAAGCGACTTTGATTTAATATTGTTTCATTTAGGTTGCAAGGATATCATATGTCGTATTCATTACCCACGATTCATCGGTGTGTTATTCGGTACCTGAGTCCATTTTACAACCCAGAGTCAGACACGGTCCACACTGCCGTTAGAAAATTCTTAAGATAAAAGTATTACATTGACACTCTTATATTAAAAAAATATAAAAGTATTAAAAAAAAATTATGGTTCAGATGTAACATGATCTCATCAATAATCAATCATAGCATTGCACTCCCAACAATACACAGAGAAACATATTGGAAAACGACCCATCTGATGTTCGTTGCCGACATACTACCACGACCCTTCGTGGGGGGAGAGGTCGTCAAATGACAGAGTCGCAATTGAGGAAAATTATAGTGAGAGGTGCCGGCCCTGGGGAAAATCTACCTTCTCATTGCACTAGAGAGAAGCATCGGTGCACGCACCGAGGCCAGGGCAACCGACGGTTTCGGGGGTCGCGGAATTATTGTTCCTTGCCCGGGTGCACGCGCTCGGGCTCCCCACATTAAACTGACCTTGTGTCACAACCTGACCTCGTGGGGCGGTGAGTAAATATCTTCTACCACGACCCTTCGGTGGGTCGTGTGGGTGCCATCGTGTTATCAAAGTTCACTGAATGAGTAAGGGTCTTCTGGTAAAATCTGATGGCTTTGCGTTTTCGAAGGTTCAATTTAATATCCTTCTACCTATAAATGATACATTATTTCCCACATTATACAAACACACACACACGCACGCACGCACACACACACCCAGATACAGACATACATATATATATATATATATATATATATATATATATATATATATATATATATATATATATATATATATACGATGATTTCACCCACTAGGAAGCAGGGGTTACAGAGAGTGACAGAGAAGACATTAGTGTAGAGAGAACAATAAAGGAATAAGGTTCCAAAAGACAGAATCTGGCGATTGACGCTGCAATTAAATATTTGGAGATCGTACGCTAGAGGAAGCAAGGAATCAGGAATTCCGCATGTGAGAAGTGCGAGAAAAGAAACTGTTAGAATAAAAGAGACCGTTGCATCTAGCTAGATCAACAATAAAACGGTGAGACCTAGTTGCCAATCAAGTAGTACGTTTAAATTCATGCAGTCGAATGACTAAGGAAAAACAGCTAGCAACGTCTAACACGCGCAGATGTTAAGTATTTCCGAAGATCATAACCCATCATACGGAGTTCGATCTTCATCGCTTTCCTCTACTGTTTTTGTATTTAGCCAATATATCTTTGAAGGTTGTAGTTGGCAGGGAAACAAGAAATAGGAAGGGAGTTCAACAAGTAAGAATTGCGAGAAAAGAAACTGTCAGGATAGAAGAGACGTCTGCATGTAGGTAGTTCAGCACTAAAACGGTGGGACCTAGTTGCCAAACTAGTAGTCCGTTTAAATTCGTGAAGTCGATGCTATAAGGATAAAAGCTCATCAGAAGAGTTTCCATGGAAACATTTTTAGAAGAGAGAGAGTGAAGCCGCGTCACGTCGATGAGAAAGTGACTGAAGTTGAGATGACAGATCTGAATCAATGACATTACATACCCTTCTTTAAATGTGGTGAAAAATCTTGAAATATACAAGAGAAGAATAAATATTCATACAAAACTATAAAAATATTTTCTTTTTAAAAATTAGAAGAAAACGTTTACATTTAAACCACGTTTAATTTAAAATATAAATAGATTAATTCCAAACTAAAATGATATAAATATTAATTACATTATAAAGCAAATTCGACAACGTCATTTAATCACTTTTCTTAATTAAAAATTGAATTGAATCACGTAGCGTCCTCCATAATTTAACTTCTCAGTTAGCCTCATGAATATTTATTACCATTTCCTAAATTTAAATATTTAAAACACTAACAGCATTTTTACTTTTGCTTATAAATACTTGTCCCCAAATAAAATACATTTGCCTTGAGGAAGTCCGTCAGAGGACCAACCACGTCGGCTAAGATAAGTTTTCTTTTTGACTTTAATCGAATGTTTTAATCTCTCAGTCACTACCACCCCATATATATATATTATGGAATAGACACACGTCTCTACAACTCAATTTATCTTTTGAAAATCACAGAACTATGAAACCGGCTATTTTAAATAAATATTCTTAGTCTCCAACTGCATTTTCAAATATGTTTATATATATATATATATATATATATATATATATATATATATATATATATATATATATATATATATATATATATATATATATATATATATATGCCAGAAAGCAGTCTACAAATTACCTACGATACTTATAGTAGGAAATTTATCAAAATATATATATATAGTAACAAATTGATTATCAGATATTAACTTAATTTATCGAGTGTCGAAGAAAACTCAACAGAATGCAGAAAGAACAGGACAGCCGTTTTGTCCTATACTTAGGACACATCAGCAGTGCGCTTCCACTACCGAGAATTGAAACCGGGACCGTGATGATACGTCGCAAGCGTCATACCATCTGTAACAACGGGCCTCAGTGACGAAGAGGTAACGAATTAGATCCGGTATAGCGCCGATCTTTACAAATTCGTAACTCATCTGAATTTCCCTTACCCGTAGGACTGTGGCACCACGAGCCACGACTATTATCTCCAATCCGCTGCATCCAGACCATTAGAAGACCGTTCAGGCAATGATATACAAGTGATAGAAATTATTAGGAGGATTTGAGATAATCATAGTTAAATAATATATATATATATATCTATATATATATATATATATATATCAAGTATATAATTGGTATATACGGAATGAATTCCAATAACCAACAATTACTATTCTTAAAAGAGTGCTCAATACAAAGTAGAGCAGATATAATTATTATTTATAAAAAAATTATAACATAAGTATGTTATAAAATCACTATTATTTGTTTCAACACTCTGTGTCTTATCAAGATGATGTTGAAAATAAAATAAAATATTTTCACCATCATCACTTGATAAGACACAGAGTGTGTTGAAACAAAATGGCTATTTTTTAGTGATTTTATAACATACTTATGTTATAATTTTTTATAAATAATAATTATATATATATATATATATATATATATATATATATATATATATATATATATATATATATATATATTATTCAGTATTCGACTATTGTCCCCATTTTTGTTGCCATATTTATCACAACGTTTCGACCGTTGTATGCTCCGGCCTTCTTCAGGTGGTTGGAATTTCGAACCGAACCCTTCATTTCGCTCCCTGGGGTAGACTGTTCTAGTTCCACGTGCCACTGTGTGTACGCTATCCCATGCAGCTGCGGAAAGGAATATAAAGGAGAGACAGGCCGCCCCCTTCAGGTAAGGCTTCAAGAACACCAGAAAGCTGTAACATGAGGGGAAGTAGAAAAATCAGGCGTGGCTGACCACATATAAAGAGAGAAGGGATATCACCGCCCTTTGTGGGATCATGTTGAGATCGTAGACAAGGAACACCATTGGAAAATTCGTAGCCTTAAGGAATCAGCACATATGCTCGGCCAAAGAAAACTCCTGAGCCGACCAAGCATAGAAATAAATACAATATGGGAACCAGTAATAAAGAGTGCCAGAGAAAAGCAATGATAACAACAAAGTTGCAATATGAGTTCTGGTAAAAACATGCAATGATAACAGCAAAATTGCCATATGAGCACTGGTAAGAATGGTTGCTGACGACATTAGGTTTATAATACCCAGAAATTCATACCCAAGGACACATGGCACAGTGGATAAAGGCGTTGGATCCAATGACAGGACCCAAAGAGTGTGAGTTCAATACCCGGTTAAGGAAGTGGAGAACTTTCAGAGGGAAATTAGCAGGAGATAACTGATAACTGACATCCATCAAGCAGTAAGCGAAATAAAGGGTTCACCTGAAGAAGCGTAGAACGGCCGAAACCTTGTGATAAATATGGCGACAAGATGAGGACAATAGTCCGAAAAATGTAAATAATATAAATAATACCTCATCTCAGAAATATGTATATATATATGCTAGTTCTATCGCGTGATAATTTTAGAGATTTCCTCTGGTAATATTCTGATGAATCTTAATTATTTAGTTAATGATTGAAGAAGCTCATGGCGAGTTCTGAAATAGATATCCGTACAAATTATATTGTTAAATATTTGAGCTTAACAATTTCTGAAAAGAAAACCAATAGCAATCATAAATATCCATACTGTCACTATTTTAAGAAGTAGATACAAATAAAATGATTTGAAGTTCACAGCTTTTATGTTTCACTGAAACAACAATTAAAGACTTTTATCTTCCCTTCTTTTATTCATTTTCTCACTGAAACCAAGAAGTGTCCTTTCTCCACTTTCCACACAATCAAAACGGAATCGTCCATTATTTATGAGATATTGACTGGGCGTAACTCTAAAGTGAATAAACAATGGGAGGTGCAAACATAGTTATAATAGGACACTATTCATACAATACTTGTTGACAACACTAATATAACAGCATCATCTACATGCAAAAAAAAGGCTAAAAAAAATGGAAGGCTTATTAATAAAAGCAAAAAAAAACTACACTTAATAATATCAGCTATGAACATGGACACAATATCTTGACCGTGTTTTGAAAAATCAAAATATTTTATAAAACATACATGCAACAAACTATTTCGTATTTAACAGTTAAAACATTTAATCCATGAAAATGGCTAAATGTGTAGCTGAAAGTGCTCGGATATAAAGAACATTCGGACAGTTTTTATATAATTTATCATCAGAAAAGAAAAAAATTATTAGATCGCATGAGAAATTGTATAAAAAAAAACTAAATAAAAGCACCTTGTCTGTCGCATTCAATGACACACACACACACACACATATATATATGAAAGATAATTTGTTTACATCAGAGTTAGATTTGTGATGTCACATTAATATTTTTTTAAATAATGGGCGAGGCACAAACTGTTACACAATAGTTATTAAAGCTAATCTAATCTGTTTTCCTAATTTCAATTCAAATGTGTGGATTATTGACACATTAATCCCGTTAGTGAAACGAAAAGACGAAAGACATTCCTTCGTTTCTAAAATGTTTCTCTAATCTTGTCATTTACAAGGGAGTGTTGAATATACCTAATTCCGGATATAAAACCATAAAAAAAGCCGAAAAAACGAATCTGATATTTGACTATCTAGTCCAACTCTGAGAAGTGAACCAATATCTGCGCCCCCCTCCCCCTACATCAGAAAATTGAAAGTGACATAACTAATTAGTCTCTTCGGTTTTCTGATAATTCTTTTTGACGGTTGCAATAATCAATACTTTCTGAAACGGTTTTATTCTTCCCTTATTTTTTTTTCTTTTATGCGGGGTTGATTTATTTGATAACTTTGTGTCTGCTTTGTCCAATGAAGGAATACAAAGATCGACATGATAAGATTGGGAATGTATATTAACTGGAAAATATGTCAGTATGAAAAATGCGTCATTGGCTGAAAATAGAATAAAAATCGCCCAAGATCACCATGGAAACCCAGGAAGTTAAAATTTGGCGGCATTTTTAGCATTCATAATGACAGAAATATAAATAGTAGTTGAACAGGATTTTTGGTTAAAGATAAAACACAATAGTAACTTGTTGCAATAATATTCCCCCTGTACAAAGCGTAAGAGACATTCGAGTTAGGCATATATCTTCTTCAACATTGAGAAATTTCTCTAGTATTCACTGCCATATAGAAAGGCAGATATGGCATAGCAGTTAATCTCTATTCTTAAATAAATGTTTTTCTCCCATTATAAGGCCTGTGGGTTACAGTGTAAAAAGTACAGTTTATGGAAGTATGCGAGGAAGAAAAAGGTTAATGCTAGACTTGAACTGGTTAAGATTGTAGAGCTCAGGGAAGCATCCTCTTGGGAGTGGTTCCAAGAAGACACTGTTCAAGTAGAACTTACATCTTGCCAATGAATTGATTGATTGGTTGGTTGATTTTGTTTCGCGGCATATCAACACCCCTATGGGTTATTTAATGCCGAAATCTAAATATTTTGGAACAATTTTATGGCTTCATTTAAATATATTTTAAGCGAACTTCAACTACAAATGAAATGTATTGTTGGTCATGTTTATATATATAAAAATATATTGCTTGTATTTTACTATAGGTTTGTATCTTTATACTTTGATAGTGTTTTGTTTTTCTTTCTCTATTTGCCCACAGTTGAGACCCTAACAGACGCTACCACCGTGGGGCAGGGTGGACCTAGAAACAACATTAATCAAGAGGTTACTGAAAAGAGACCTTGTTACCGGATGTAATTTATCGTCGTACCGAGGACTACACACCAATGGTATACGAAGGGAATGAGGTTGTTTCGATACAATGGCCGTCGCATGGCGATTCTTAAACGTAAAAGTTACACCTGTTGGAACTGAGGAATGTAGTTCGACTGAGCACTTTCCATTGAAATATTGATAGAGCAGTGAGAGGCATGAAACGTTTTGTTCCTGTACAAGGGGTTGCAGAGTAGAAAATAAATCATTACCCACTTAGACTCTATTCAAACTGGAAAGGGAAGACTGTGTAGCTCCTACCCTTATATGGCAGCAGCCATTAAAGACAAAATCGTTATCAGATAAAAAATTATGTTTTAATGAATATGATAAAATAAATAAATGGTAACGGTATTGGAAACATTGGCCGTTTCCTTATAAGGAAACATTCGACAATTATTGACATTACTCTCAGTTAAAGTTTATAAAAGCTTTCAATGAAAAACTTTTCTCTTTGGTACATAGATTTTATGAATTTAGGTATACTACTAGATTGGCGGTAAAATCTGATTTTACAGTTTAAATGGCTAGATGTAACCATATATCTTATGATTACAACATCTTCTCTCGCACTTCTCGCCTGTGGAACTCTCATCCGACTTCTTACTTTCCAGTCAACTTTGAAATTGAAAAAAAATAATTTGCAATGTCAGTCGTTATCATCTGTCTTCTTAATTCTTATTGTTTTATTGTTTTCTCTCTTTAATAATGTTTCTTTTTTCTAATATCCCCTTACACTCAGTTACACCTAATGTCTCAGAGGCTTTATTGCCTTGTTTGGATTGAATTGATTAAAAAGATATTATCGCTTTTTAATTCAAAGTAGTGTGGGACTTCTATATCTTAATTATATCATTATCTTCAAGTTTAATGTGCTATTAATTTTAGTTGTCGCTGTTATTAAAAGTCCTTAATTTTTCATGATTCTTTTTCTCGAAGACATTTCGCCATTAATGTAAGACTTCTCTTGATATTGGAATCGGAACAAATTTGTGACTTTAAAACTATTGTTATACCTCTGGAGCCTAATATAAAGCCAAAAAGGTACAGACAAGTGCTTTATCATTTTAACTGCGAGAGGTCAGTGGCGAAATCTGACTTCAATGCCAACTTTATTACAACCAACTTAGGCAATAAAGACCGTTTTATGAGCTGATTTATAGATTAAGCTGAAGTCTTAATATCGTTTTTATACTAAAAGTATCACAGCTGCCATCTTTTCCTTCCTTCTTTTGAAATCAGTTATTTGCGTTAACCCGAGAACACTGACCATGGGTATATAGTACCTGCGCAAATTTTCCAATTTTCAATACCTGATTTTCTCACCTAAATGTATGTTTTCAGTTCCTATTAATGTTAACTCAAAGTACAAAGTTTGAAGTGCCTGCATGTAAAATATTTCAAATACAGATTTACATTTCATTTTTTTTTTTTTTTTATATTTTCAAAATCGGGTATGATATACCCATGGTTAGTAATGGTGTAAGTTTAATTGACGGTTAGCGTTCTAGGCTTAAATACAACAAATAACTCAAGGTTGCAGCTTGCATGGAAAGACCACAAAAACTCGTGTCTGATTGTCAAAAGTAACTACCGAATTATATATACGTATATATTTCAGTGCAATCAGACAAACATATATCTGTTAAAATTTATGACAACACAAGCATCTTGAAATTAAAAACTTAAAACAAAATTTGTCGCTTTAAAACTCCTGTTATGCCGATAATAATTGGAGCACTGGGTGAGATAAAAATGATACTGACGAGAACATTAATAAAATTCTTGGGAGCCTCTATTTACAAAAAGTTCAAAAGAATTACTTTTTATAGAACTTTTTATCTGGTTAAAACAATATTAACAATATGAAGAACATATAAACACTGTACATGTTAAGTGTCATTTAACATCAGAATTTATGCAAATAGAATGCATATATTTTTTACTAGGCCTTATCTTAGGCATCTTCAGTAAGGATTGTGCTGAATAGAATGCATAAAGGGATAATAATAATAATAATAATAATAATAATAATAATAATAATAATAATATATTAATCATAATGATAATAAAAAATATACATGTTAAAGTATATAAATAATTACGAGATATTAAAATTAAAAAAAATACATTTTACATGATTTATTATAATGTATTTATTATTATTTAAAAATATTTTTACATGATTTATTATATTTTCCATATTTAAGAAAATTTCTTTTTCCCTCTGAATTTCTGGCACGAGTTGCTATCATTCATTTATTCTGATCTTTGTTGTTACTATCTCCCTCTGTTCATCTTAAGGCATCTGTCAAATTGAACTCGTTATTTAATCTATCTAGGGATATCTTGTCTTGTTCTTTTTTAGTACTTCCCACGGATTGATGTGTGGGTGGTGTAATGGATAATAGCTCAAAATGAGAAATCAGTGAGCCAAGTTCGAATTCCAGTTAAGTTTGTTGCATTCAATTACGCACAAATATCCTTGGGAAAGTTATGAACCCATCTCTTCTACCCCAGCTAAGACACGTATCATTAAAATATTATTTCACCAGAAAATAAAATTATGTAGAAAATATTTAGATTTTGGCATTAAATAACCCATAGAGGTGTTGATATGCCGCTAAACAAAACAGCCAGCTAACAACCAATGTAAATAACATATAAACACTGTATGTGTTAAGTGTCACTTAACATAAGAATTTATGTAAACAAAATGTATATATTGACTGCTTTGCCTTATCTCAGGTACCTTGAGTAAAAGATTGTCTTGAAAAGAATGCAAAAATGGATGATAATAATCATCACAATAAATGCGGAATGAGTCTATCAAGCTCTAGATAAAAATAGTGAAGCTAGGCTTGTGGCTTTAGACACCTTCGACAATGTTTGGCGTGCAGGTATTCTTCACAAATTGAAATGCTATGGTGTCTCAGGAAAAATTTTGGAAAAGATCCGGTCTTTCTTATCCATTCCTGAAATGAATGTTATCCTGAACGGCCACACCACTAGATACTTTTGTACTAATGCAGGTGTCCCTCCCAGGACACTATAGTTGGTCCTACTATGTTTTAAATATTCATTAACCGTCTTCCCGATGGCATCAGCTTTCAACTTGGTATCTATGCTGAGGACAGAACCATTTACTCATGTCTCGATGATAAGTCAGATCAGTTCGATAAGGTCAAATTTGTGGCAGATGTCAAAAACAACCTTCAGTCTTTTTTTTAACTCTGGAAAAGGATGGCTTGTTAATTTTAACACCTCCGAAACTAAACTGCTCCTTATTAATCATCTGAGAATCCCTTTTCTACCCCCTCTTCCATCAGTATGGCTGATGCTAACCTTCAGGAGAGTGAGTCGTTGCGTCTTCTCGAGCTAATGTTCTCGGCTGACATGAAATGGAAAGACCATATTGAATCGATTGCTAGGTCAGCTGCTAATGAAGTTGGTTCCCTAGATAATTTTTATCTCCTGAATCTGTCATAAATCTCTACAAGTATACCATTCATTCTTGCTTAGAATATTGCTGCCACGTATGATCTGGAGCAAATGCTATTTATCTAAAGATCCTTGATAAGATCCAAAGAAGAATCAGCAATATTATTATTATTATTATTATTATTATCTGGCAGCTCGGCTTCAGTCATTTTCTCAACGCCGTAAAGTTCCCTCATTGTGTCTTTTCTATCAATACATCCATGGTAACTTTTGGAATGAGCTCTTCACCTAGACGTTAAGAATTTAAGCGCAGTAGTAGACTGACGACGAGGTCTCATCATTACACTATTGAAATGGCTAGATGTAACCGTAAGTTCTGTGCTAACAGCTTCTTCTCTTCGACATCTCGCTTCTGGATCTCTCTACCGGTCCCTTGTTTTACAGACAACTTTAATCTTCAAAAAATTTAAATGTAATATCAATCATTTTCTACTGTTCTCGTGATTACTGTTTTTTTTTTGTTCTTGTTCCAGAGTAACGTTTCTGTTTTCTAATTCTTCCACACTCAGTAACTTCTTGTGTCTAAGTGGCTTTACTGCCTTACTTGGAGTGAAATCGATTAAAATAATAATAATAATAATAATAACAAGAAGAAGAAAAAGAAACAATTGACAACTCGTACCAGGTTGCAAAATATTAGCAACCATGGAATATAAAACTCTACATGAAAGGATTTACTAGCATCTGGAATGAAAACTCTTTATTGGAAAGAAACTGCATGAAATTGATATGGGCACCTACCAGTATTTTGTTTTTGTTTAAAAAAAAGGTTGATTACTATAAATCCTTTCATATGTGCACATCGTCCTTTGCGTATGAATAACAATACTTGGTTTGTTTTGGTTTATTTTGTCTTATGGCATATCAATGCCCCAATTGGTTATTTAGTGCCGGCATGATTTTTTGGGGAGGTTAGTATGAATAGATTTTTAGGGGAGGTTAGTATGAATAGATTGTAATCTTTGTAAGAAATCAGTTTCTAGATCAAGTTTCATTGATTTTTTTTTCCAGAGTCAAATTTACTGCTGATAATATTCATTTTTTCAGAATTGGATTGCTGATAATATATTTTTTGTTTTTCAAAAATATATCGCTGATATTTTTACTGTAAAAATCTATTTTTATACTTTCATAGTTTGGGTGTCCACTATTTGGCCATAGATGGGACTCTAACAACTACTACCACCCGACGTCATGGTGGACCTTGGAACAACAGTAATTAAGAGGTGGTTCTACGCTCCTCCAAACCTCCTTGCTGTCGGTTGTAGTTTATCGTCTTACCCACGATGTACACGACCTTGTATAATCAAAAGAACAAATTTATTTTGCATAAACTTCATGACAACTTTATGTAATAAAATAACAGAGGGAGATAGTAACAACAAAGAGGGAGATAGTAACAACAAAGATCAGGATAAATGAATGATAGCAACTAATAAGTTGCAAGAGATTTATAGAGATCGGGTATACTCTGCGTGTGGCAAAGAGGGAGCTTTCGTTGTATATATGCGTATAAGTAAGTGTGGGTAACGTAAAGTACATAGGAAACGAAAGTGGAACCAGCGAGTCAAGTTCAAGTTCAGGCTGAGTAGTGGTTGTGACCCCCCCCCCAAAAAAAAAAACAGGAATCTATTCCCTTTCCCATAATATATGGATCAAACAGTATTGTGTGGAAGACAGTCTGGAAGACTCATCATCATCATCAGCATCATCCTCTTGACTTCTGTAATCCTGGGGAGGGGAGGTATCCGAATGCAGAAGCCATACTAAATATCCTCACAACCCTCTATCAACGGCAGCCATCAGAAATTCTGGTATAGTCATACCAGTCCATTGTTTGACATTGTCCAACCAGTTTCTACTTTGGTGGTATCTCCTAGGTCCACCTTCAACGGTGCCTTGCATGATGGTCTTGCACAGGCGAATATTTAAAGCTTAATTTAAAACTGTCAAGTTCAATTTGTATATGCTCTTAAAACTTGAGTTCCTTAAAAAAAATATTTCGCTTCACTAGAGAGATGAAGTTATTCCAATTAAATGTCATTTTGTTGCAGAAAATATTTGAATAAAGCGGAAAAATTCCTGCGTGCTCTTAAAACTGAAATTATCCCATTTTTATGGAAATGTGAGATGTTAGTAAACAGATTTAAGTTATCTTTAATGCTACTTGTAAAGAATGAATCGATGCGTTCAGCAGCCTCCCGCACCCGACAAAATCCGTATTAAAAAGCTTTGTAGACTACTACGCTCTTCGAAAGACAGATCAGAATTCAAAAGTAGGTACAAATAACGAGAAAAAGATCCAAGGCAATATAATCGAGCAAATGTAATTGATTCAGATATCCAACTTGTCTTCTTCCTCGCGGACATTATCAGCTATAGTTGTTCATTGGAATGAAGAAAATCCCAGATACCAGTGATGGAAAAGTTTAGTCACCGAGGAAGAATTCCAAGATAAGTCTATGCATTAAGGTCGACAAATTTTGTCCAAGTTTTATCAATATACTTAGTTTATTAAATTGTTATGAGAACAGAACCAAAAAATACTTTCACAAAGACTTTAATAAACAAAATGGCCCGCGACGGGGCTAACGCTGAAAAAGAAAAGAGAGAGCCTACTAATTCTCGATACTAGGTCTACCATAGCATTTTCTTTGCCCGGATTGTATATACCATGGAATAAGAAACAAGAAAACTCGATGTTCCATAGTCCTTATTGTTGATAGTTTTGTGCAAAAGTTAGAATTATTTATTAACTGACGTCTGACCACGCAGTACCCAATTACTTGAGCGTACAAAGAAACGTTCGCTATAGTTATTTTGTCGGATCAAGGAAAGAGCAGCCACTTATTAGCTCTCACTACGTTTGAGTCTATATAACTTGCAGAACTACTCATGTCAATAAGGACGTTCTCAAGTACGTTGTAAGCATGAATTTATAGAAGGATTTTCGAAAGGCGACAGTCTGGAGAAGCAGCAGTTATGACAGAAATATTAGAGAGACGCTTAGGTAGAGAGAGTGAAGATTGACATACCTTAGGAAAATGTCCAAGTTTATCACATTTGGGACAACTGGCGTTTTTTGCTGGATGGGAATATCGGGGAGTGAAAAGAGATTCCACAGAAGAAGTATTTTTTTGTTAAGACCACCGTGACTGGTTGTTTGGAAGTAGAACCTTGATCACAAAAGACGCTGAACACGAAAATGAAGAGTCGAGAGAACTGTGAGATTTCTGATATGCGCCAATGATAAGTAAGAAGAAAACGGACTGTCTCAGGGCGATTTCTAAAGTGTGAGCTGTTTTGTAGGCAGTTCTTAACGTCATGGTTTTGTTTTGGAAGAGTCTATGCCTCACTTGAACATTTCAAAGGCCGTATATAAAGGCGTCCATACTATTCCCCCCTGTGTTCTTCTATATTAATTGCTGAAGGATTCAGTTCGACATTCCAACCACCTGATGAGGGCCTGATCATACAAAGGCCAAAACGTTGTAATAATATGGCGACAAAGACAATAATCCGAATAATGTAAATAGTGTACATACTACTACTACTACTACTACTACTACTAATAATAATAATAATAAAAATAATAATAATACATGGATGATCTCAAACTCTTTGCCAAAGCCGACAATGAGTTGAAAGGCCTCCTCAATATTGTAAAATACTTCAGTGACGACATAGGTATGGACTTCGGATTAGATAAATGTGCAAAAGTAACTTTCAAGAAAGGTAGAATTACAGAAACACCCTTAATAGATTTAGATTTTGTCACAAAGATTAGCTAATTGGAGCATGATGAAGCTTATAAGTACCTAGGAATTAGCGAAGGAGATAACATACAACACCCCAAATGAAGGAAAAAATAAGAAAAGACTACTATTGTGGTGCAATACAGCTTTAATGTCCTTAACTGGACCATAGCTGAAATTAAGCGAATGGACGCCAAAACGAGAAAGCTTCTCACTTGCTATCGCATGCATCA
Organism: Acanthosepion pharaonis; assembly: GCA_903632075.3. Lineage (NCBI taxonomy): Eukaryota > Metazoa > Mollusca > Cephalopoda > Sepiida > Sepiidae > Acanthosepion > Acanthosepion pharaonis. The sequence goes on along the minus strand of CAHIKZ030004310.1, from coordinate 948,493 downwards.
TCCCAAAGCTGATGTCGATCGTCTGTATGTGCCCAGATCCGAAGGAGGCAGAGGATTAGTTCAACTAGAACTGTCCTACAAAACTATCAACAATTGGCCTCCAAAGATATTTGGAAACTACAGAAGACTGGATGATGGTATTCGTCAAGGAACATGAAAGTAGTAAACGTCTTTACTCCGTAATGAAAGAAGCTAACAAATTCAAAATGGAGTTTCAAATGGGCGTAGAGATGCAACTACAGCACAATACACCGGCTGAAACTGCAAAATACCTAAAAAAAGACAGCAAAGACGAATGCAACCGACCAGATACAGAAGCGATGGCAAGATAAACCGCTTCATGGCCAATACTCTGCCCATACCAAACAAGCTGACGTAGACAAAACCCGTCAGTGGCTACGTAGTACAGTGTTGAAAGCGGAAACTGAAGGATTTATCCTTGTTGCGCAGGACCAATGCTTGCTAACTAGGAATTATCAAGCACATATACTAAATATTGTGTCAGCCCAAAATGCAGATTCTGTGATAAATATCCAGAAACGATTGATCGTCTTGTATCAGGTTGCACGGTGTTGGCACCCACTGAATATAAAACCCGACATCACAGAGTGGGCCAATATCTGCACTGGAAAATCTGCAACTTCTACGGGAAGGAAACTGAAAGAAACTGGTATGAACACCACCCAAACCCCGTTACGGAGATAGGACCTGTTACAATTCTATGGGACTACACAATACACACTGACAGAACAATCAAGGCCAACCGGCCAGATATTGTTATTAAAGACCACAAACAAAAACGGTGCCTCCTTATTGATATGGCAGTCCCTGCTGACTGCAATGTATCTTTGAAGATATTCAAAAAGTAGTCAAAGTACAAGGACCTTGAAATAGAAATCTCGAAAATGTGGCATATGGGAACATCAACGATCCCTGTTGTAGTTGGAGCCTTAGGACTGGTTGGAAAAGATTGCAGTAGACTAATTGTAGGAGATACAAAAAATTGTTCTGGCAAGTACAGCCCACACCTTACGAAGGGCTTTATCTATGTAATTTAATTTTTTTTTTTTTTGTCAGTGGAAAGTGTCATGGTGCCATTTCTAACCTTAGGCCCCTGGGCGGGACCCGGAAAGAAATGTGTAAATGCCAGAAATCAAAGAAAATAATAATAATGATAATAATAATAATAATAATAATAATAAACATACGAAAATGTTTACAAATAACTGTGAAACCGTTATATAATTATCATAAAGAAGAAAAATGAAAATTCTCCTTGAGAGAGAATTTCACTTTTCCAGTCGACTGCCTGATAAAATCATAAAAAAATGTTTGCTAACTTATGTCATTTGTACAAGAGAAGTAATAAAAATTTAATACTTGGATGTTGCATTTGTGTTTATCATTGGACAAGAACGCGTCATAAATTTGACCTCGAAATTCGAAGAAGAATCGATATATTCCAGGCGAAAGTATTACCGAAAACAGATCGCTTACGATTCATTGACTAATTTGGTTTGAATTTCTATCAACACCTCTATCTGTTATTTTATACCGAAATGTAAATATTTTGTACGTAATTTTATGCTTTCAACTACAGATATTTTCTACATGTTTAAAGTAGTGGGATTTTAGATATATTGACTTGATCATAAATTGTATTGCTTGTAATTTTACCATAAAATGTGTTTTATATTTCAAATTGTCATTTTCAGATTCTCATTTTGCTATAAAAATGTATTTTTTGGCATTTTATTATAAAAAACCTACTGATGATTTCTGTTCGGTCGTGGGGTCCCTATTTTCCGATAAATGGATCCCTTACAAGTGTTACCACTCCGGGTCTGGGTGAACCTGTGAAAAACTGCTATTTGATGATTTTTGTTATCACTTAATCTTCATTGCAAAACACAGTAGCCCTCCAAAGATTTATTCTCTGTTTACTGTGAAATCCAGGAATTCTTTTGGTTCCTCTTTGGAAGGGAACCATTAACTTTTCTTATATTTATAGATCTCAGTTTATTTTGATATTTAACCCATAGCTATTTAGGTAAATAAGAAATGGATTCACACCTTTGACAATAACATTAGATCGAAAATGAACTCAACAACCAAGGCTGGAATTTGAACTCCCATGTCTATAACCGTTACGCTACCTCGTCATCCATTGTGTATCCGGATTTAGAAAGGAGAAAATTACTCCGCGCAAATATGAATGTACAAACGAGTGTGTGTACCTCTATCTCCAAGATGAATAAGAACTATATGTAAATGTGTGTTTTTTTTTATTTGTATGTGTCGTGTGGTAGTTTATATGTGTGTGCTTTTTTTCTGCTTCATCTCGGTGATTCGTTTTCGAATTGATTATATCAGGGAGAAAGGCACAATACAGCTGAGATATAGCAAGACGCTATATTCATTTCGTTTATTTAATCAAATGAAAAACATTGACAATATGAAAGGTTCAGTGATAAGGCTACGTTGAACGAATAAATCTATTGCTACCACATCTGGTTTGGTGGCTCCGTTACGTATTTAGAGATCCTTGACAAAAAAAAAATCCAAAGAAGAATCTGCTATGTTATCGATCCTGACCAGGCATTTCGGCTTCAACCAATTTCCCACCGCCTTAGACGGTCTTCTCTGTTTCTTTACATATTTTCAAGGCAATTATTCTGATGATATCCCTCTTTGATACCACGACTTTATGGATATAGGCGCAGTACAAGATTGCCGGCGAGATTGCAAACTTTTAAGGTTGAAATTGTTAAGTGGAACTGTAGGTTCTATTCTGATGTTTTCTTCCCTCTCACTTATCTACTAAGGAAATTTCTTCCAACTTCTTGCTTTCTTGCCAGCTTGCATCTTGAAAAATCAAAACGAAACGTTGTGAATATTGGCAATAAAGATGAGAATAACAGTCCGAATAATGTAAATAATGCAAGTAATCTTAATATGAGAGAAAATCATAGAGAATTGTGTTTAGAAACAGTAAAATCGACCTCGCTAACCCAACGCTCTTCTGTGGCCCAATCGGTTAAGGCACGTCAGGCTATATGACGGTTCCGTATAGGATACAGGTTCGATTCCTGTTGGAGGACGAATATTTTCTGTGAAAATTTCTCGGACATTCAGGACGGTAAATGTCATTAATACTGTTTATTATAAAACAGAGCATTTACTTAAATATTTGTATCTATAAAAAGAATGTATAAACATAAAAAATGTCTTAAAAAATAATTGTCGGACTTTGTCCATTTCATAATATGTAATCGTAATACCTCATCTCAGATATATAAATTGTTTTATTTAAAATAATCAATAAGATATGATATTGGATAATAAGATACGAACATTATGAGTGGATCCTAACTTAATATTTGATTAACTTGCACGGAGAAAAATAAAAATTCCACCATATATATTGCAATTTTTTTTTTGTTATTTTTATTGAAAAACTTTATATATATATATATATTTTATTGAAAAACTTATATATATATATATATATATATATATATATATATAATATATATTTCAAAAAAAAAAAATAACAAAAAAAATTGCAATATGAGCACTGGTAAAAGATGGTTGCTGAGACATTAAATTCCTAAGTCCCAAAAAATGATACACAGATGTCTTCAGTGGATAAAGTCGCTCAGTTGATAAAGACGTTGATTAGATCCAGGGAATAGAACCAAAGAGTTGTGAGTTCAGTAACAAGTTACAGCAGTGGTGAACTAAAATTGGAAAGTTGAGCTAAAGGGAAATAACTGAGAAATCCGGATGAGGCATGGCACTTGGAACTAGAACACTCTACCCTGATAGACGAAATAAAAGATTCTATTCGAAATTCGAATCACCTGAAGAAGGCCGGGGTGTACATCGGCCGAAACGTTGTGAATATGGCAATGAATTTGAGGACAGCAGTCCGAATAATGTATATAATGCAAGTAATCGTAATAACATCATGTCAGCAATATACACAGGTCATTATTAATGATGTTTTCTTCCCAATAACATATTCATTATTTCTTTCACTCTCAGTAATTCCTTGCGTCTAAGAAACTTTATCGCTTTTCTTGGGTTGAAATGATTAAAATGAATCAATAAACAATACATTCGTCCCAGTTATAATCTTTACATTCTTCTCGCTATTTGCTAAATCTGACTCAACCTCGTACAAGACTGAATTGTGGGATGAAGATTGTGTAGAACTAAAAATGTGAAAAATATGATTGTCCTCAAAAGCCAACATTTTAAATCTTCTTTTTAACTGGACTCGAAGACAAATTTTATAAGACAATAATCGAGCTAGGACAAGATGGCTTTTGACATTTAAATTAAGAAGCAAAAGTAACTCGTAGAATATCGTTCAAGAATAGCAAACTCAAATATCTGTAATTTAATTTTAGAAGTTCTCTGGTTCAATAATTTATCAGGCTTAAGCAATTGAACACTGCTAAAAATGGTTATATTAAATATTCATCGACATTTTCGTATGCGTATATTTTATGAACATGTATAACATTGATTATGAACATGTATAACGTTGACTAATTAATAATATCTCTGTGGCCAATCAGTTATTATTATTATTATTATTATTATTATTATTATTATTATTTAGTGAGGGAACAGAACGTCAATAAAGTGAAGCTTGGATATAAACATATGGACCCAATGTATCCATCATGACACCCAATCTGTTAAGTGTACACAAGGCATATGCATAACAGCCAAAACTGCAAGAAATGGTGACAGGTAACCTGGGGGAAATTTCAAATTTAATGAGGGCAGTATGTAGATACGCTCAGTAACTGAGCCTTACTAAGAATAAACACTGAACGAGATATCTCTAGAGACTGGCAGTGGAATGAGAAAACTGTACAAATAAAGAATCCAGTTCGAAATTTCCTGTAGGTTACCCTTGATCGACATACACCCGATGAAGGGCGCAGGGCATAGAGGCCAAAACATTGCGATAACAGATAACAACAAAAATGAGGATAATAGTCCGTATGTAGATAATGTAAATAACGATAATGTATCATCCCAGAAATTAGGGCCGAAATCATATAGTATTGACAAAGTCAGTTAATAGATAGATAGATAGATAGATAGATAGATAGATAGATAGATAGATGGAAGAAAGCAACAACAAAAATGATGACACTAGTCCACATATAAATAATGTAAATAATGATAATTTTTCATCCCAGAAATTTGGACAGAAATCACATAGCATTATGTTCATATCTATCTATCTGTCTATCTATCTATTAACCTCTTTCTTCTTATATCAGTCTCTATGTGGTCATCTGCATTATCTTTTTTCTCTATATCACTCTCTTCCTATCTATCTATCTATCTATCTATCTATCTATCTATCTATCTATCTATCTATCTCAGTCCTTTTCATATCTATCTATCTATCTATCTATCTATCTATCTATCTATCTATCTATCTATCTATCTATCTATCTATCTATAAACCTGTTTCTTCGTATATCAGTGTCTATCTGTTTATTTGTATTCTCTGTTTCTCTCGATATCACTATCTATCTATCTATCTATCTATCTATCTATCTATCTATCTATCTATAAACCTGTTTCTTCGTATATCAGTGTCTATCTGTTTATTTGTATTCTCTGTTTCTCTCGATATCACTATCTATCTATCTATCTATCTATCTATCTATCTATCTATCTATCTATCTATCCTCATCTCTTCATATCTATCTATCTATCTATCTATGAACTTGTTTCTTCGTATATCAGTGTCTATCTGTTTATTTGTATTCTCTGTTTTTCTTCGATATCACTATCTGTTTATTTGTATCTATCTATCTATCTATCTATCTATCTATCTATCTATCTATCTATCTATCTATCCTGTTATTCTACGAGATCCTCTTAAACTTGTCTAATAGAAAATAGCTGCATATTCCTCTTCTTGACTTCGCAACGACAAAACATGAACCCAACTGGAACCGTTTTACCTTTAATCTTATAATCAGAAAGATCTAGAACCGAAATTTCTATGTGGAATGCCGTCCAATAAAAATGGCTTTCTGTACCTGTTGATCGTTATGCGATTCAATGTTCATCAAACTTGAACAATTAAACGCTGCTAAAATTTGCCATAAAAGCATTCCCAATCTCTCCCTCTCTCTCTCTCTCTCTCTCTCTCTCTCCTGTTTATCTATTGCCTGTATTTACAACATTAATAGATTAAAAACTTATTAGCAAAACATTAAAGAAATATGCCAGGCCAATGTGCTTTCTATGGCTAAGTGTTATTAACATTAATCGTATTAGTAACATCTTTAAATATTTGCACACATGTGTCATTTAAAAAAGAAGACGAGATAGCTGATTATATTTTAATAAGACATAAAAAGCAAAGTAACACCGTTATTCGTTATTACTGTATCTTCTATTTGTTAATTTAAAGATATATCATTGAAAATGAAAATTGATTCTCTGTTATATAAGCAAAAAAGAATTGTGACATTCTTATTTTTTGTTTTGGACATGTTTCTTTTGAGTAATTAGTTAGAATTGAAAGTTCGGTGAGAAATGTATGAATATAGAACGGAGAAAATTTTAAAAAAGAGTTGTGTGCGTGTGTAATAATGTGAGAAAAACACAGACAGAAGACAGAGCATTAAGGAGATAGCCAGACAGATAGAAAGATAGTTTGATAAAATTATTGATCAAATATGCGAACGTTGATTTTTTTTCCTAACTGGTAAACATGATTTAAAAATACAATCCTATATTTGTACGAATCGAAAATCATTAAAAAACATAAAACTACCAACCAAGTATTAGGAACTTACCGGTTGATTTGTTTTATTTTCCGGTCGACTACTAAGTGGCTTTTAGCTCGAGGAAAAATGCTGAATCGAAAAAAATAAAATAAAATAAAAACAAAACAAGTAAACCTTTTTTCTACATAACATATGCTTTAATAGACTCTGAGCTGGCACTTACATAGTAATCATAGCTATCATACATTGGTTTATAGTATGATGCAGGGACCCAAGCTGTGGTAAAGAATTCGTCTGCATGCCAACCATAGATCTGTTTTTCCCTTTTTATATTAGAAATCAACGTTTTAAATTTTATACCAAAAAAACCTATTTTATTTGCTATTATTTTTCTTACAGTCTTCTGTTCCATCGACGTCATTTTGTCTTGTCAATTGTTGATTACGTATTCCTTCTTTATGCTAAAATGTCGCACTAAGCAAGATCTTGTTAATGGAACACTACTTAACCACGTTTCGCTCTTGAAAAATTTGCGTCTTCACTCTATATTTTTGTTCCAAATTCCATACATGAGTAAAATGAATTCACTACTTGACTCTAGCTTAACGTGTAACGAGAATACGAGACGAAAAGTTTCATATTGTAAAACTCATTTTTATTTCATTCAAAATTCATTTTCAAACACAAGTTATATGTTTTCATTACTTAACGTTATTTTAACATCTAACAAAACTACGAGACTAAAATTTTAAAACCTAAAATTCATGTTTGTTTTGTTCAAAATTCGACTTCAAGATGCTATCACGGTATTAGTAATAGTGACCATAAAGCATATTAAACTTATTAAACCGTTGCTCTGCCACTGACAGTTTTATTCTATGTTAGCCATTGTGTCCAGATATTTTGGATTTTTCTTGCTATATATTTTCATTGCTTTAGTTCGCATTTCTAAATATGACAATTTTTTTTACTTATTTTTTGCTGTATTTCGCTTACTACATTCAGTTACCCGTTTCCTTTCTAATAAACAGAGGATAACCGAGATTAATGCAAATACAATAGGTGGCGTTTGATATTTGAAATAATTGTTATATTAGAGGTTTTTCCCCATTCATCTTTCTTTCGTCTTCATAAAATTTACTTTTTAACAAATTTTAGGGATACAAAAGACTCTTATCTCCCTTTTATGGAAGATAAGTCCTGTGATCACATGACGGACGCTTCGTGCCGTCACTCTATACACAGAGTTGATTTCCATTTGGTGAATAGAAACCAAATTAGAACGTTGCTTTCTTCCAGAGTGGGACTTTTTGCCTAGGGTGAGGCTAAATCTTGCACCGTCTCCCCAGCTTACAAGCACATGATGCCGTTACTCTTTGGGACATAAATGTATCCGGACTGTTTAAACCAGGAATCTTTTTCAGGGCAGGAATATCTTCGAATTATATGTAAGACCTATATGGTGAAGTTCAATTTATATTACAATGAATCATTCATATAAAAAGTAGATTAGTAAAATTAATGATATAAAATGGCAAAATCCCTTCGCAAACAAATTTTTAAAAGTGCATTTTTAGGTTAATGCACCTTTAAAATTTTGTTTGCGCAGGGATTTCGCCATTTTATATCATTAACTTTACTAATCTACTATTTGTATGGATGATTCATTATATATATATATATATATATATATATATATATATATATATATATATATATATATATATATATATATAGCTATTTAGTGGTAAATAAACACATACATATGCAAAATATATAAATATATATACATAGATGCATACACATACATATATATTTTTTTGAATAAAATTGCAAGAGGATAGAATTCAGGTAGAACTCAATGTCCAGGACAGAGTAAGGATATAATAAAAAGGCTTAAACACTAATATTCCATGGTCATAATTTATTCCATTGGAATCGTAAATACGATCCATTCATTAGACCTACAAATTCAAAAAGAAAACAGAAAAAACAACTCCGGAAATAAAAATAGAATTTAGAGCGGCCCTTTCAGTAAATGCCCTTCAGTTTTAGTTTCCCCCGCCCCATCTCTCTCCCCCACCCCTTTTTCTTTTCTTTTCCTTTACCTTAGTTTTCTTCTGATCTTTAAGATTAGATCGTCTATTGTGTATGTATGTTACCACAAAATGTATCATTTCCGGTTACATCTTTAATGTATTGAGCATCCGAAAACATTCATATTTCTCTCACTTAAACCGTCTTCAACTCACCTCTTTAAAACTTCTCTCTGTTAAGTTTTAATCTCCCACCTTCTCTCGTCTGTTACCCCTCTCTTTAGCTCTGACATTCGTCCGACACTCTCATACTTAAACTCTCTCTAAATTCTATTTTTATTTCAAATGTATCAGAAATATTCAAAGCATGTACGAATGATAAACTTATAAATGTGTAAGATAGATTCAGGTGGGGATAATTGTATATCACGACTCATTTAAATACTGTATGCGATGGGCAAATTGTCGCCATCTTATAATTTTATTTCGAGCATGCGTGTTGTTTGTTTTTGATTTTGTTGACTGCACAGACTAGTAGAGTCAGTTGGGCACCGTCTGCGAGAGAAAGAGCACCATGACGCAAATCACTCCGCCAAAGCTCCAATACGAACAGAATGTTGGGTGTCAATACGAGGACATTTCAGAGGATCCTGGATCCATATATATATATATATATATATATATATATATATATATATTTTTTCAGATTTTATAACATACTTATGTTATAATTTTTTTATAAAAATAATTATATATATATATATATATATATATATATATATATATATATATAAGGCTCAAAAACTAATATTCCATGGTTATAATTTATTACACTGGTATCGTAAACACGATCCAAATCAAAGAAATCGGGATGTTCCTTACGTTTGCGTTTTTCTGACAATTTTCAGGAAGCCTATGAAACCAATTTACATATGTAAAGGCCTACTGACAATTCTTTGAATATCTGTATCGTTTTAAAAAAAAAATATGCAGTTTTCAGTGCATTCCCTAAATGTCTTTGCCATGTTCCATATGCCTGAAACTTTCCATGAAGACTTTTCTTTTAAGTAAAGATTTCAATACCGTGCGGAAATCTTCGGCAATTCTTTGTAAAAACATAATTTCAATTACGTGCGGAGATATTTAGACTAATCTCTAATTGTGTGCGCAGTGTTCCATAATTCTGATGACTCAGTACGGAGATTTTCAGGCGATTCCCTAAATGTGTAGGCACTGCTCCATACGTAGAATTTCCACCAATTCTCAGGGAACATATAAAATTTCCCTTTTTTTTTTGTGATTTTCGGATAGCATTCTAAATATCAATGCCACGTTCGATATTCATTTCTGGCAATTCTCTTCATGTAAATAAATTTTCCATTTCTTATGGGAATTTTTGTACAATTCTGGATACGTGTGCACGAGTTTCATTATTTATGGATAGTTTAGACATCGCTGTACATTTATGACTTTGCATAAAACAAATGCTGAGTTTGTGTAAAGTTTTATTTATGGTAGTCTTTGAAGTACAGCTCATTAATGTTTTATGTCTGTGCCCACTTCAAAAGGACAGAATCAACCAACCCTGTCACATGTCCTGCTTTTAGGTTTAATCTTTATTGCCATGTCAAATCGGATTCAATTCCTAGAGAGCCTTCGTATTAGGTAAATATAAAAAGGTTATTGCATTAGATATCAATTGTAATTGATATTTGCTTTAGCTAAGAACCACTGTCAAACCGAGAAGAAAACAATTTATGCATAAATATCACGTGTAAGAACATTTACGTCAATGATCGATGTCAAATGTTTTATTTTTTTTATTATTATTCAGGCAAATATAGTTGTGTAGAAACCAAACGCAACAATGGCGTCGGGCGGGAAAAATGTAATTCATAAACAGATTCTGGATTAAAAGGTGGGTTTTGTTTGAACAAAACTCAGTTTGAAACACTTGCGGATAAATATCATTAGACAACGTAAAGTAATTTCTATTATCCAATGCAGGGTCGTGGGTATTTGTCTAGGATGCCTAATAAAGATTTGAAATATCGGATCGAACCAAGTACTACAGACAAAATAACCCTACTATATCTGTTAAGGGTATACAGGGTGTCCATAAATGATCTACACAATTTCCACAGTTTATTGTATCTATTAGATTTAAAATTCATTAATAATACTTCTTTGCTTGTTAAAGAAATCTATATATAAAATTCTGTGACTTCCGTTAGTCCGTCCTTCACACACTCTAAAATAGCCACACATTGATCGATCAAACCGAAATTTTCTGAAGAAATGCAAACAGGTAAGAAGGTACAACGTACGGTTGCTTTTGCTTCGGTGTTTAGTCTAGAACAAGAAATTTTCATTAAATTTTTTAGAAAAATTAAAAGTTTTATTATTTAACATACGAAATACTCACACTATATTAAAAAACAATTTAATGATTAAAATAACAAGTACTTATTTAATAAAAATGCAATATTGTTTTTTGCATATCTTTTCTTGAAGTTTTTATATATACAAGCTTCCAGTTTACCGTTCACCCAGACTTTGCGAGAACTATAAAGAAATCCCAAGGCCAAATACTTCAAAATGGAATTTAGCTCCAGAAAGAAATATTTTCGCAGAACCAGTTGTATGTTGCATGCTCAAGATTAAGAAATACTAAGAATTTATTCTTCGCTGTTAAAAAAAGAAAAAAAAGATATTTTCTTAAAAAATATTGTTTACCAGGCAGTTCTATAAAATTAAATTAAATTAAATTAAAGAAATTATTAAACGGTGAAGTATTGTTTTTGCGAAAGTATTTTTCAAAAGAAATCAGATAATTCAAATTTCGTGGATTGATTTGCGAAATTGAACGAAATGTAGAATTTGAAATCTTGACAAAAATGTTAGCGATAACTTCAACAATACTAAATTCTCTGAGAATTTCAACACGCGTTTGCCTGTTACAAAAACATTATAGTATTATTAAAGTTTTAATTTAATTATAGTTTGTTATTTTTTTTTAATTCGCTTTCGCTTGTCTTTTGATGTAGATCTTAAAATTACTTATCGACTGCTGACTCTTAAGGACCGTGACAACACCGCAAGAAAAGCATGATCCGTATCTTGGTCCATTAGAGAGCAAATCGGACATTCAGATCCAGAGGAATTACAGCAAAGTCGTGTTAGCATCAGTGCTAGGGGAAAATAGTTTATGGAAACACTAAGTGGCTGATAGAAAACAGAAAGTAAGCCTCATCTAGATAAATTGCCTGCAACTGGAAATGCACTGATGCATTTCAAAACTTTATTAGCTTAACTATATTTTCCAATAAACCCTGGAGAGCTATCATCATTTTTTTTTTCAATTTTTTATGAATTTCTAAAAAATGTACAGATAATTTATGGATATCCTCTCAGTCTAAAGATCTTCATCTGATACTTGAAACAGTGATTAGTACATAACCCTATAGGCATGCACATTATATGGGGAGTTAATCCTCGTTTACGAAATTGGAAGTAAAAAATTGCTCTTTAAAAGAGATTATCGGGCACACATATTTTTTATAAATCTTTACTGAATTAGTTGCTTTTCAGTAAAGTAGGCATCATTTTTTTTAACAATGTAATTGCATTATTGTTAGCAAAAAGGAAATAGAAAAACATGCAAATTAGAAATTAGAGATAGCAAAATAGAACACGGACAATTAATTTAAATATCTGGGAAATGTTTTAACGGCGGGGGGGAAGTGAAACACTAACAATCGAAGGCGCACTTGGAGAGCGAAAGATGCTTTCAAGAAGATAAGCAAAATATTAAGAAACAGACAAATTTAGTTTGAAACATGTAAAATAGTATTGAAATATTACGTAGTACCTGTTCTTCAAAATTACATTGAATGCTGAACAATTTCTTCACAGATGAAGTAGAGTCTTGAAGCAACAGAAATGTGGTTCTACAGAAAGATGCTGAGAATAAAATGGAACTTTTAGCGAAAATGAAAAAAAAGTACACTTATACTTAATATCATGAAGAGACAGTTGACATTTTTAGGGACCCTACTGAAGAAAGAGGCTTGGAAAATTTGATGCACACAGGACAAAATTTATTAAGAGTTACAAATGACAGGGATGTACGAAGAGCCATGATTGGTAAAGTCCTGAATTAATGCGGCAAAGAGAAGAAGAATTATCTTCTACCAGACTAGATTTTCAAGATTCTTCTACAAAGAAAAATCTGTGAACCTTCATACCTACTTATTTTGGAAAAAAATGCATAGCTTGATATGCTTTTAGATCGGTCAGCTACCACGGACATTCATGGCAAAACAACACTCGTCAGTAACTGTTATGAAAGAAACCATATTTCTTGTTAAGATCTTTCGAAGCCCATAACAATGCGAAACGTAAACAAAATCAATTTTAATAAATTAACGGATTTTATTTATAATTCGTCAGATTTCATTGATTCGCCTGAGACAGTTTGTATTGAAGCTTGTGTGTTGAAGCCTATGAATTCAGTTTTAGAACCATTGACATAAAGTCCCACATTGTTTGCAGCATTTTCGAGATGATTTAGGAAAACTGGTTTTGGTGATGGTGTCTTCAGTAATAGCTAGAGTATCTGTATAGTAGATATTTCTCAAACTTTTGCAGGATACCGAACTAAAGAATCTCTTGGTGATAAAGTAAAATCTAGATGATGATGTTTGTTGGGGGGACATTTTACATCCGTACTCTAAGCGGGGATAATAAAGATAAATGGTACAAGGGTGTCATTCTGAAGGACTCTTGCTTTGATATCAGTGTCTCCGTCTGGGGATCTAGCCAAAACTTTGGTGTTTTTGTATAGCACACATCCAATTAAATTTCAGTTCTACGAATCCATTCCTGATGTTCCTTCAATCTTACGCGAATGCTGGCGAGCAAAACAAGAACTCGCGAGAGATTTACTGCTCTGGACACCTAGCCATGGAGCAAAACGGGTTGGTGACCCAGCAACCATTGATCAGCTGTATTATTGTAATTTTCTAAGTCAAGCTTAGATGTTGCACAAGTATGGAGCACCCACTGGGAATCGAACACACTATTTGTAATTTTTGCAGGAAGGCAAGTTTGCTAAACATTACACCATCATGAGGTGCCCTTTTTCAGCTTATCCAGAGCTGTACGAAAATTCCCAAAAAGGTAAAAATTTGTTTCCATAAAGAGAATTGCCAGAGGTTTAATAAATATGGAACTTTGCGTAGATATTAAGGACTTCATCCGAACATCAACATACGAAAGGAAATACCACCGTAATAACCTTCCGACCTTTATGCAGATCCGTGATGGTTGACAAGGCAGCCCGATCGCCCAACAACCAACTGCATTGACCAGCTATGTTATGACACAGAATGCCATCTTAATGACATTCCAATCTTGATGAAGATCCGTGATGGGTGGCAAGGTGGGCTGGTTGCCCAACAACCACCTACATTGCCCAGCTATATTATGGCACAGAATGCCACCCTAATGACCATCCTACCTTGATGAAGAGAGCCGTGATGAGAGGCGTGAAAGACTCATGAATCTCCGAGATAGTTTGACTAAATAAATAAATACATATATAACCGATATTCTTTCTTAATGCAGTAAACATTATATTTTAACGGAGACACTGCTTTGAATAGACATCTCTTAGGGTTTTTAACAGTGTCTATCAGCCTGCATTTTCGAGTCTTTAATAATGGAAAATATGTCCTTCGGCGGACTTATGCATACATAATGGCTGGTTAACCATTTTCGGTTCCATACATCTACCAGAGAAACTAACAAATCCCTATTAGAGATGGACACTCAACGCTCATAATTCACTCTGGTTTATACGTCAACTATACTGAGCAGAGGATAGTTACAATTTCTGGGAGTGAGCATAATTTTTTGAACCAGACCAGTTTTTGCAAACCCTTATTCCCAATAACTTGTTACATCTTACTAGCAGTACCACCGACAACTTTAGTATGATTACGTCTGCCCAATATGTCCGGGTTAAAATGAGGTATGAGTTACTGGCACATTACAAAGTTCATGTAGGTTTCTAACTCGTGCCCGAGTACAGCAATTACAACCTATCTTTTTGGAGAAAGTTTACTGATGCGCTGAACAAATGTGGCTCTTTAGTCCAGCAAGGGACCTATATACTCTGGCACAAACAGGGCACTTAAGATGTGCAACAGCATATTTTACATTATCCTGCAATTTAAAATGTCGCATGAAACCGATTTTAGACCGTCTTACAACGAATACCATATTTCAGTTGCTGGACGTCTCTGGCTTTATAGTCAATTGTCACCGTTCGTCGGTGTGCTCTCAAGTGACGCATTAGAACAGCCATCGACAAACACACTCTACCACAATCTTTACACGTCAGATCGAGCTGCGTACGTATGTATTCGCGATGTTTAACAGAGACGCCTTTACGCACATCTCTTTTAAGCCTTGCATGCCTCCAATTCTCCTTCTCAAAGTGACACTTTCCACTCCGAGCAGCCTCAATCTAATTATTGCAATCAGATGCACATTCTTCCCAGTGATCATAAGGAATGTTGCATTTCTTCAGCGCATCTTAGTTTTGACGGCATTTCTCCTCCCTGTTCCTAGTTCACCATCAAACAATTGCTTTGGAATGCGGTAGTCATCCATTCTGCCAAAGTGACCTGCCCACTGAAATTGATGTTTTAGTATCAAGGACTCAACACCTTCACAGCCGCTCCAATCTAGCATGTCTACATCATTAACAAATATTTGCCAAGTAATGTCAATGATACGACGTATTCAGTACTGGTGAAATCTCTCAAGCCTTTTTCATTTGTCCGCGGTAAACCACCCACGTCTCGCAAGCGTAAAGAAGTGCATACATACACACATACATACACACATACATACATACATACATACATACATACATACATGCACAATTGTTTTATTTTTTTTAACCTGACATTATTTCTTACGACTATAAACGTTATTTTTAGTGGGACATGAGTTTGAGTTGCTACCCCTGTTTCTTTTTATTTAAAGCATCGGTGTAGATTAAAATTTTGTCTCCCGACAGAAATCGAACCTGTATCCCTTTTCCCATAGGGTAAATAATCCGGAGTTCTTTAATAGTTTTGTATTTTTTTTTTTAATATTTTTGTTTTTGTGCTCCATACATTCTCTATCCTATCGTTTTGTCGTATTCCTATCCATACTCAATCTCTCTCTCCGTATATATATATATATATATATATATATATATATATATATATATATATATATATATATATATTGCTAATCAAATATACTAATCAAAATAACCTAGCGAAGACTAATATGATGTATCAGGTTCAATGCCTAGTACAAAACTGTGTTTCTTGTCATAAATCAATTAGCTATAGCGGTCATCCCACCATCTCCTTGATCGGACGCCTAATTTATCTAATTAAATGCCATAAAAAAACACTTAGCCACCCACAAATTACAGCAACCAATAAGAAAGATTCTGATTTATAAAAAGTAGCATCCTACATAGGTCCTGTAACAGAAGATTTCACGCTGCGAGAGAGGTCGGCCCTTTTCATAAAACATCTGACATCTAATGTAAATCTCGACTTATTCAGCAGCGGAAATGGTATTTTGAAGATTTATTTTAATAGAAAGACGCCAACACGAATTCCACCAGCCACGCTCAATTCACCAGGCTCGAAATAAACGCTACTATTATCTAGACATCAGAAAATCCACATCTTAAAGAGACAAATATGAAAAGAAATTAACAACATTTAATAACAAAACCTCCTTGAAACTGGGTTAAGAAGAGACAGCGAGTGTTTGGCACAAAAGAAATTACAGACTATCTTTATGGACCCGAACGGAAAAAATATAAGAATATTGAAAAAAAAAACTAAATAAAAAATTAATCAAATATTCTTTGTCTTCCGTATACATCGAAACATGTTTGAAAGAATGGTTGTTTCTCAAATATACATTAGACACACACACGCACGCACGCACACACACACACACATATATATATATTATATTTTATTATAAGAGATTATAATAAAATCATTTTACATCGCTACACAAAAATCAGAAATATAAGTAAATCCTACAAACTGTGGATTTTTTCACTGCTTTTTCTCTTATTTGTACACAAAAGAATACGAGGAAATATTTGCTTAACCAAACTGACGCTTAGGGGGTGAATTGATTTTTTTTTTGTGAATCTATCATGGTGATATTTTTAAAGAGTACTATAATAGGAAATGCGACCAAATTCGTCTCTTATATATATATATATATATATATATATATATATATATATATATATATATATATATATATATATATATATATATATATATATATATATATATATATATATATATATATATATATAAGGTGAGACGGAGTTAGTGGCATTTCCTATTATTGTATTCGTTAAAAATATCACCATGATACCTTCACAAAAAAAAAAAAAAAAACATTTCACCCACTAAGCGTCAGTTTGGTTAAGCAAATATTTACTCGTATTCTTTTATAACTTGCTACAGATCAATAAAACGTAACTACGAACAGAATTTTTATTAAACCTGCCCACAAGAACTGTCATATCGCTATTATACGAGCATCCATAATGACAGTTTTTTTTTTTTAACAAATGCCAGACACTTAAGCTATTAGCGCCATCTGCATTACAATCGCATTTGTCAATGAAAAGTCAGCCGATAGAAATAGCGCACATTATCAGGGTAACAAAAACTGCCATTTTGCAAACAGAGACGTTTGCATAATAAAAACAAGGTGTTGTTGATCAGTTGCTGCCCGTATTTTTCAAATAAATTGAAGGAGAAAGATAAAGATATAAAATAACATTTATTTATAACCATTTCACCCCAAAGAAGGCAACAGAGCCCCTAACAGACAGGGAGATTACAGAGTGGGAAAGAATGTAAGAAAACAATTTAACGATAGAGAACAATAAAAGAAGAAAAATTAAGAAGACAGAAGATAACGATTGAAATAGCAAACATTATTTTTTGTCCTCATTCAAGAAACTGGTTGAAAGTTCCATAAGCGAGAAGTGCAAGAGAAGAAACTATCAGCATAGAACTTACGATTTGTTCACCGCAGAAAGTTCTAGACAATTTTTCTCTACAGAATCTCTCATACAAATTTACAAGTCTACCCTTCGTCCATGTTTATAATATCGCTTTCATATTTGTTCTGGTTGATTGAACATGCATCGACAGACAGCTGAACAGTATGATATATATATATATATATATATATATATATATATATATATATATATATATATATAGATAAAAGAGAGAGATTGAAAATTAGACAAATACAGTGATTTTCTATACATTACTTAGATGTGGCACAAGGCTGAAAGTATGAAGCACCAAGTAAACACTGAATTCACTATTTAGTTTTAATAGTTATAGGGAGACAAGCTTGCTCTCCATTACACCCCATGAAGGTGCCCAAACGATTTTCTAGACACAATGCCGAAAATATGGAATTCCCAGCCGTAACTGATCTAGCGAGACAAGCTTGTTAACCATTGCACCACGTCTAAGGGCCCAAGAACTGTCAAATATGAATATATATGTAGATAGATAGGTGTCAAACGTTTTCGATTAGGTTCATGTTCGGTTATTGCCGACTCAAGAACGGAAATATACAGCCATTTTCTATTAGATCTGTTTATGAGTATGTCGTAGAATGGCAGGATAGATAGATAGATAGATAGATAGATAGATAGATAGATAGATAGATAGATAGATAGGAATAGACTGAGATAGATAGATAAATAGATAGATAGATAATGAACTGACATAGATAGATAGATAGATAGATATGAAGAGTGTGATGTAAACAAAACATGTAGTATCACAGAGGAACAGATATATAGATAAAGTGATATAAGAAGAAACAGGTTCATAAATAGATATGAACAGAGTGATATACAGAGAAAGAGATTTAAATACAGATGTATAAATAGATAAGTAGACATTGTGATATATATATATATATATATATATATATATATATATATATATATATATATATATAGAGAGAGAGAGAGAGAGAGAGAGATAGTCACTGCTTCCACTCCTCAAGTATGATTTATAATATTTTTATATGAAAATCGAACTTGTAAATAAGGAACACGGCACATGGAAGAAGAAGAAGAAGAAGAAGAAGAAGAAGAAGAAGAAGAAGAAGAAGAAAAGAAGAAGAAAACTGAAATTAATTGTTTTGTTTTTCTGTAAATACGAGATGTACAGGAATGAAAATGTAATGTATATTTGAATTCGAACTATGCGTGACAGCTACACCAACAATTTATAACAATTGCTCTCTATTCAATAAAAAAGTTAAAAAAAACTAGAAAGTAATCTTGTGTTGACAACATAGATTATTAAGCTTTTTTTTCTATTAAAATCGTACCACTATTTATCAATTTCTGATTTCTATTGATCTATGTTGGATCAATACTTGTTGGAATCATTCCTGTGTCTCTCCAGAAGCCCTTCTTACTGGTGGATTCTCATCCAGTCCTGCAAATATGTAAATCTGCATCATATCCTTTAGGTGATGCTACGATTACATATTGCTTATTCCAGTATCATGTGCGTTCTGTATAGCTGCAGAATATCCTGTATTTATCACTCGTCACAATTTGTTTTAAGAACAGAATATGTAATACGGTCCAGCATTATTTTTCATACTTTAACTTATGTGGAATCCACACATCAAAGCGATTAACATACCCAATGATAATTAAACAGTTAATTTGTATATTTTGTGTATGCTGGCTGTCTCGCATTTTGCATAATACTTTTGAATACGTGTAATTCTGCTAGTGATGGAGTATCTTTAAGATTAGATATAAACTTAAAAGACGCTCAGACAAGATGCTTCCCTATGGCAAGATCCATTAGAGAGGTAAACCAACAGGTGACGATAAGATTTTTGACAACCTGTTGAAATGCCCCCACTTTGTCTCAAATTCTCGCTGCCTCATAGAAACGAAGCTACGACCATTGATGCTCGTAAAATTAAACAAAATGAAAATAGAATTATTCTTCGTTCATGCTGTTTTTCATGTAGCGTTGGGATTTGAACAATTCAATGAAGGGAGGAAACGAATTGCAACATCTTCTGGGCCACCCGACAGTTGATCATCATTCAACGAGTAATCTTACTCCGCAGAGCTCTCTCACTCCTAATAACGACCGATGGCATACCTGACAGCGAAATCCGAATGCGCATTGAAATAGCAATAGATGTCTTCCAAAATACGAAACAAATTGTTAAGAAACAGGAAGATTTCCCTACAGATAAAATATACTAAATTGCTTTGTATTACCAGCCGTCTTATTTGACTGTAAATGCTTTACTCACAGTAAAAGAGAAGGCTTGAGACAACAGAAATGTTTTTTTAAAAAAAGGATCCTGAGAAAAGAGTGGGTGGAGAGAGAGAGAGAGAGAGAGAGAGAGAGAGAGAGAGAGAGAGAGAGAGAGACTGAACATATTGAGGAAGGAAGGTGGTCTTGAAAATTTTGCCACTCATAGGACGATCTGGTGTAAATGGTTGGCAGAACGTAGCTGTGAGGAACGCTAAACATACAAACCTAAGAGCTATAAATGACTGGAAGTTGTTGAGGACCATAATCGACTACGTCCTAAACGGACACGATACCTGGGAAAATCACTTAAGGACGTGAATGATCATAATTCGCCACAAATTTAATTTCCCTTTTGGCTCCGCCTTATTACTAATCTGCGTCCCTGCAATGAAGTCAGACATTCACACTATTTATGTTGCTTGCTCGATTATTCTTTTTGATTCTCTTGCCTTTGGTATATCCTTAAAGTGTTAAATTCTCCACGCCGTCTTTCCTCGCAAAAATTAACTTTTATTTTTCTGATTCTAAGTAAAAATCTCCTTTAGTTTCAGTTTATCATAAATGATCCCCCATTACTCCCCTGCTTAATCTATTGTAATGTTAGCATCATTCTGTAGAATCATGGTCTCAGTCGTTTATTGTCTACTCTTCATCCGTAATGACATTTTTCCTATCTCTTATTATTTTCCTTAGCTTCTGGAAGGCTTATTTATTCATTCTTACGTCCCTTTGGATTTAAGCGACACCTATTCTGACGTTTCTTTCTGCAATACACCGATATTTAAATTTCTGTATTTAATTGATTCTGACGTCACCAACTCGTAACTTTCAATTTGAACTCTCTCTTTCTCTTTCTCTCTCTTTCGTTCTCTCATGCTGACGACCATACATTCTCTCTTCTTTCAGTTAACGACCTGATTTTTCAGCGATTACAGCGACACCGCTTTTCCTGGGGAGTTAATTGAAGGAAAAGCTCTCATCGAAATTTATCGATATTTTGAATATAACTTTACTGCAAGGCAACGAAAGTTTAAATATAATTTTAGGTTCAACAGTAATATTCACTCTTGTTGCGCACGATGTGAAAATGACTAGAAAGAAAAAAAAACAAAACAAAACCAAAAAAAGGTGTCACGTGACCCACACTTGTAAATAAACACGCTAAAAGCTAAAAAGTTTTAACGAGTTAAAGTATTCAACTTGCTCTTTACGTGGAAGGTTGCCACACGACTTTTTAAAAAGTGGATAAAAATAAATAAATAGATAAATAATAATAATGTTTTATCCTTGCTGCACAGGACGAATGCTTGTTAACTAGGAATTATCAAGCACACATACTAAAATATTGTGTTAACCCAAAATGCAGATTCCGTGATAAATATCCAGAAATAATTGATCATCTTGTATCAAGTTGCACGATATTGGCACGCACTGAATATAAACCCCGGCATGACAGAGTTGGCCAATATCTGCACTGGAAAATCTGCAACTTCTACGGGAAGGAAACTGAAAGTAATTGGCATGATAGCCACCCAGACCCTGTTACGGAGATAGGACCTGTAACAATTTAATGGGACTTCAAAATAGACACAGACAAATTAATCAAAAGCTCACTGTACAGACATTGTCATTAGAGACCGCAAACAAAAAATTGCATCCTTATTGAAATGGCAGTCCCTGATGACTGCAATGTATCTTTGAATATCTTCAAAAAGCTATCGAAATACAAGGACCTTGAAATCGAAATGTCAAAAATGTGGCACATGGGAACATCTACAATGGCAGTTGTAGTTGGAGCCCTCGGATTGGTTAAAAAAAGATACCCGTAGACTAATTGAAGGGATTCCTGGAAACCCATGCCTTAAAGAAATAAAAAAAAAAGTTCTCACGAGTACAGCCCACATCTTACAAAAGGCTTTATCTATGTAAAATATGTGTGTGTGTGTTTTTTTTCTTAGTTGATCAGTGGAATAAGTCATGATGCGATTTCAATAATTAGGTCACTGGGCGGGACCCGGAAAGAAATGTGTACACACCAGAAATCAAGGAAATAATAATAATAATAATAAGGAAAAGTTACATTTAGGAAAGGGAAAATTATAGAAACACCCTCAATAGATTTAGACTTTGTCACAAAGATTAGGGAACTGGAATAAGATGAAGCCTATAAGTACCTAGGGATTATCGAAGCAGATGGTATACAACGTACCCAAATGAAGGAGAAGGTAAGAAAGTGTGAGTATGGTAATACCGAGCTGAATTCAAAAAACAGGATACCAGCCATAAACACCTTAGCTGTCCCTGTGTTGCAATACAGCTTTAACATGCTTAATTGGACCATAGCTGACATTAAGCGAATGGATGCCAAAACGAGAAAGCTTTTCACTTGCTATTGCATGCATCATCCCAAAGCTGATGTTGGTCATCTGTATGTGACCAGATCCGAAGGAGGTAGAGGATTAGTTCAACTAGAACTGTCCTACAAAACTACAGCAGTTGGCCTTCAAAGGTACCTGGTAACTACAGAAAACTGAATGATGATATGTGGCAAAGAGTATGAAAGTAGTAAGTATCTTAGTTACGTAATAAAAGAAGCCGACAAGTTCAAAATGGAGTTTCATATGGATGCAGAAATACAAGTAAAGCACAATACACCGACTGGAGCTGCAAAATACATAAAAAAAGAAAGCAAAGACACATGCAACCGACCAGACAGAGAAACAATGACAAGATAGACAGCTTTCTGGCCAATACTCTACCCGTACCAAACAAGCTGATGTAGACAAGCATCGTACCATTCAGTGGCTACGTAGTACAGGGTTAAAAGCTGAAACAAATGGTTTTATCCCTGCTGTACAGGATCAGTGCTTGTTAACTAGAAATTATCAAGCACACATACTAAAATATAGTGTTAGCCCAAAATGCCAAATTGATCATATTGTATCAGGCTGCAAGGTATTGGCACTCACTTGAAATCGAAATCTCAAAAATATGGCACATGGGAACAACAACAATCCTTGTTGTAGTTGGAGCCCTCGGATTGGTTGGAAAATATTCCAGTAATTGAAGGAATTCCTGGAAGAAATACAGAAGAATGTTCTCACGAGTTCAGCCCACATCTTACGAAGGGCTTTATCTATGTAAATTTAATTTTTTTTTTTTTTTAATTGTTCAGTGGAAAATGTCCCAATGCCATTTTTAACCTTAGGTCACTGGGCGGGAAAGATGTGCGTACAAACCAGAAATCAAAGGAAATAATAATAATAATAATAATAATAATAATATGCCATCTTTACTGATAAGCGCTTAGAGAGCAATCACCCTGATATCCCATTTGAGAGAAGAGCAGCCACAAATATATCCTGAAAAATGTTGCGAAAATAAAAAGTTACCAAGAACTGGCAAATCAAATCAGAGAAATATGGACATGGTTATCTTAATATTAGTCGTTCCGCTACAAAAAAAAGCATTTGACATTCATTGACTGCGAAGCCAGTATTACTCTCGTTTGAAAAATAAAATCTCTCTCTTAAAACAATTTTTCGGGAAAATAAGGTTCTCAAGGACAGTGACTGTTATAGCTCTTTCCAATACTCAAAAGGGTTTAGTTCCTAAACTTTTATACAACATTGTGGCGTGTATATAATATTATATAACATCACAATTATCTGACAGGAGATATACGACAAACTCAAAATAATTCAGAAAATGAACGCGGCCGCATCGGTTCTGAATGTCGTCTAACTTTTGTGTTTGATGTTAATGACCGAAACCTTTCGAAAGCACGGAAACTTAAAAAGAATTAAGAGGAACGGAGGACAGCTCCTTTACAGCAAGATAGGGAATTTAATCCGCCCAGAAGAAAATCTTATTAAAAAATACCATATAAAAATTTTGGTTTGTGAGATCATTTCCTTTCAGATATTCAAAATGGCGCGTGCAAATACAAGCACACACACACACGCACACGCACACACACACACACACACACGCCCATATATATATATATATATATATATATATATATTAGTACCTCACACGCTACAAAAACATATATATATAAACGATATAAATTTTATCGTTAAATATATATATCATTTTTAAGAAGAAATATATTTTTATTATAAAAATTTTTATAAAAAATTTTATTTAAAATGTTGTTTATTTCTGTCATAAAATATAAAAAAGTATTTTTTTCTAATTTTGTAAACAAGTTAAAATCCTCGTTTATTTTTGGTATAATTATACAAAAAATCAATTCTACGTTTTTCAAAATTTATTTGACTAAAATTAGCAAATTTAAAGATTAGTTAAAATATTTTGAAAGAAGCTTTTATTATTTTTTTCGAATAAAAAAATTGTTCGAAATAAAAAGTAAGCGATCTGAACTGTGTTGTCATTTCTCTGACAAGTATATATATATATATATATATATCATATATATATATATATATATATTAGTAGATAATAAAAAAACAAAAATTAGCATTCCAATTTCCTTTATTTTGTTATTTTATTATTACTGGAACTTAAAAACATAACTTTGTTGATACTATCTATTGTTACGAGGAGATTTCATAATAAGGATTCCTTTGAGTTCTACTTGTTACAAAAAAAGTTTTCACGTCGAAGTAGTTGTAAAATAGAGAAATTAGAAATAGAATGTTTGGAAGATTCTAGATCATTCTAGTATATTCGAGAAAAATCTAGAAATATGTTAGGTGTCTTTTTGTAAAGGGTTGTCAATGAGTAAACTCCGGCTTTTGATTCAAGGACTATTATATCCAGCCGAAAGAATTTATAAAAAGTTGCCGACCAACCAAAAACCCAAAAGAGAATTTCATGGAACAAAGTTGGTAAATAGAATTTTGATAATTTTCAAAAAAATTAATATTTATTTACACACCTTTGTGGAAAATATAGCACTTAGATTATCGCTCTAAAGTATTTGACGGTAACACTTGCCAGTAACGTGTTTTCTGTTTTGTAGGCTAGCCTGTATATGTTTTGTTCTGTTTTAGTAAATTAAATATTTGTTTGTGATTTAGCTTGTTGTGGTAAATCATTTTTTTTTCCTTTGTTACAATTATCAACACGTAACACTAGAGATAATAAATACTATAAATAATGAAATCTACGCTTACACTCAAGCCACGTTCGACCTTCCGTACTTTTTAATGACAACCCATTTAAGCGCTTTTTTATCAAAACATAATTACATTTTTTCATTAGTGGGTGTCATCGATGGGTCCAAATTATACAATTTTCATCCCTAGACAATGACGAGCTAAGAATATAAAGGTTGATGGTGCTGTTATTTATTTTTATAATTTTTTAAAAGTGTATAAAAAGTATATTTAAAATAAAGAAATGAGAAATAATATAAAAAATATATTGAAAAATGTATTGTCCATATTCATACGAACAAATAAAACAAATAAAAGCGTTTGAGATTAAATAGTATATTTGTTTTTATTGAGTTTTATATGTTACAATTCAGAGCTGATTTTCAGGTATTTTCTTAAAAAAAAACAAAATATGAACATTTTCAAAGCCTAAATATATACAAAACCGATGGTATGGAATTTTTGAGTTTTTTCAAAAATTAGATATAAGTTAATAAAAAAAAAAAAGATATTTCTGCCATATATAAAAAAAAACATATTCATATATATATTTGTGAATATTTTTCTGAAAGTTTCATTAACATCTGATTATTTTATTTTTACAAAATTTT